>BPLR01008818.1:0-105585 GCA_021605095.1 Caerostris extrusa | reverse complement strand
AATATTTATACTATGCAGCTGGTGTCTTGTTCTAAATGCAGACAACCTGTCACTCAAATCTGACAACTGATAATCAGTGTCACGGATAATGATACAGCATGAAATGAGCGATTGTCTAACCTTCACAGGTTGAAACAAAATATGGTATGAACTACGTCTTGAGTTGTTGGATGGTGATTGGTGATGAGCAAGTGTCACCTCAATGAAGAAGTGAAGGAAGCTGACCCTGACGGATTTTCTAAAAGGGGAGGCTTTTTGGAGAAGGAGAGAGTGTCCTGCTATGAGTCGACAAAAAAGTGTTGTTTTTTCTTTCTTTAAAGTGATTGAACAGACCAGAGATTCCCGCCTGTTTACAAAGTGAGCCCCTTGTATTGGTATCGTGTATCACGCCGTGAGATAATTAATGTCTGCCGCAGACCAAATGTTTAGATTCGTCTTAGACTCGAGAACTGAGTCAGACTTTTTGAGTGAACTGTACTGTTGAATCAAATTCATATCCCATATCAATATATATGAGCCCAAAATTCTGTATATATATATATAATGCTTGTAAATAAAAATGGAAGTGTTCCCATGAATCTGAAGGTGGCCCTCGTATTAAAGCCGTTATAGGTCTGAGTATAGGCCGAGTGGTAACTAATATATATATATATATAAATTTTGATGTAATAAATGATTCAAAAATTTTAAAATCTTTTTATAAAGGGAAAGGGAAATAACTGTTATGTTTTGTTTTTTAATTTTACATGACTAACAATTTTAAATCTGGTACTGATGTGTAGTAGTGCTAAATAATTTGTTTGTATAATTATGAATAGTTGAAAAAAATCTATTCGCCCTTTTAACAATTCAATTAATTTCATATCAAATACGTTATCTGAAAATGTATCATTGCGAGAACAATATTATGTTAGCGCCTTTGCGGCGATATATAGGGCATTTTTTTTTTTTTTTGTTACCGTTATAATTCTCCAATAATGCTAATTTCTAGTAATACTTAAATGGTTTGCAGCTATAATGGATTTTATTATTTTCTCTTTCGATTCTGAAATATTTCGAATTTCATAAAAATTTATATATATATAAGCTTCATTTTTAAATTTTACGTTAAAATTTTCATTTTTACACATTATTTCAAATTTTAGTATTTAACACGTTTATTATTAATTTACATGAAAATAATCTATATTCTTCATTCTGTATTATCTGAATTTTTTGTTACATAATCTGCATTATAATTCAAGAGAGTAATCCGTATTTATTTACTTCGAGTTTAATTTTAATTACATGCGACGTTATGAATTCCATTTTTTTTTTTTAAAGTTGTTTCATGTACTAGTAAAAACAAATATTTAAAAAAAAATTATTTTAACAAGATTATGTGTAAAAATTTAACAAGATATAAATAATTCTATATTGTATACATAGTCGAATATAATTCAAAAATCAAAGATGCTTTTTTTTTTTTCCCTTCAATAAAAAAATTAAAGAATTCTATAATCCGTTGGGCTATGTTTTATTTAGTTTAAATTATAAAAGGATAAGTTTAAACTATTAAAGGTATTTGTTAGGAAATTTCAAATGTTTAAAAAGAGTAATTTCTGCCAAAATATGAACTTCAACAAATGTTGAGTATCTAATACCTTTTCCTTAAATCCAACTTTCGCGGTGTCATTTCTCTTCTGAATCAAAGTACCCATTTTACGAGGAACGACTCGCATGGAATCTATACAACGTATCGTTTCCATGTTGACTTCTCTTCTCACCATGAATGAAATGTGATTACACAGAGAGCTTTCACTGCTAGCCAAGAATTTTGTTTTCACTTGGAAGTCCTCGCACCTCCGTTTGGCCAGCTGCGCTTTTATGCCGGTAATTTGTCCGCGATTGTTTACAACGCGCGGGTGATTGGTTTGGGCTCGATCACACTTTCGCATCAAAAGGAAAAAAAAAAAAACGTTGAACTTCCGAGAAATCATGGCGACATTCCGATTTCTTGGCGCGCAGGTTCATCACTCGTTCAAAAACGGAGTGAAAATGGTAGCTTTTGGCGGTTTCTGAAATTATTAAATTGATTTTTTATTTTTATAAGCAGTGAATTGAAAAACTTTTATTACTTATACATAAAATGTATTATTTTGACTGCATAGTAACAATAATCCATCGAATTTTTCTTTTTCTAATGCGACTGACAAACACTTAGACAATTGTCATTGATGCTTTAAGGCAAGCGCTGCACCGACGTTTCTCACTTAGCACTACCCACGATACGTATAGCTTCAAGGTAAGCTATGGATGCGGAGTAGCAATACTTCCGCAACGTTCTACGATCACGTTAGATCACTACGGTTTAAAGTGGATTCCGAACCACTACAAATATCCATGGCACCGCCGGGACTCGAACCTCAGAGCGCTAGCCACTCGGCCAGTCATGCGCTCCATCAAACTTATAGATCAAAACATTTTCTTATCGTTCTAGATTATCTTTTCTTTGTAAGAAATAAAAGAATGTGGTTTAAGGATACAGTGTTTCTTTCAAAGGATACGTAATCAGAAGAATCTGTTTAAAGAATAATTTCTTACAAATAATAGTCTGTGATAGTTTTTATTTTGAAGCTACTTACTTCAAAATATTTGAGGTATAATGAACTTTGAAGGCATGCTTGAATAGCAATAAACACTTAACTGCATTCAAATTCTAAATAGAGTGCTTTGTAAGCAATTTGATAATGGATAATTGTGTTGAACCTGAACCTGCATTATTATTTTGTTAAATTAAATAACTTTGATCAATTAAACACATATTGCTTGTGAATTAAAGACATTTCTATACGAAATCACTTTTTTAACTTATTAATTTTCTAATTAGGATGATGCAATTGAAAATATTATGTATTATAAAAAAAAAAAAATAAATTCTTGTTAACTATTTCAAGAAGTAAAATTTCTTGAGTAATAAATATAATAAATACTTAATTCATATTATTTTAATTTACTCATCAATAAATTACTTAATTTTCTTAATCATTCATCATCATCATCGGCGTAAAAACTCCATTGGGGACCAAGACCGTCTGCCTACTGGCAGATTTCGAGATGTTATCTTTTTTTATGAGGTAGGGTTGTCAGCCCTACGCTCTACAATCATATTAGACCAGGACCTACTGTTTAAAGTGAATTCTTGGACCACTACAACAATCCGTGGCTCCACCGGGACTCAAACCCGAAATCTGTGGCACTGAGCACCAGAACACTAGTCATCTGTCCCAATAAACGCATTTAAATTCTATATAAGCAATTTGATACTGTATAATTGCGTTGAACCTAAAAGTTGAATTAATATTGTGTTAAATTAAATAACTATTTGATTAAAAGACTTCGATTCATTACACAAATGACTCGCGAATTAAAGGCAATTCTATACGAGATCACATTTTAATTTATTAAATATGTAAGTATGGATGATGCAATTGAAGGTATTATTTATGATAAAAACGAATTTCTTCTTAAGTTTAACTATTCAAGAAGTAAAATGTCTTTTAAAGTTATACATTAAGTATTTATATATAAATATAGTAAATACTTAATGTATTGATGAGTAAATTAAAATTATATGAATTACTTAATTTACTCAAATCATTGGTTACATTATTTTAACTAGAATGTTTAAAATACTTGGCGAATTTCTTATAAGTAAGAAAACTAATTTTTTTAATTTTTTTTAAGTTGGGCTATATGTATAGACAATTTACTATATTTTAAAATTAATTTGTTTGTTTTGATGATATACCTAAATGAATCATGTCCAACTTATCAATGACACTTTAATTCTATTACCTATTTTCCCTATTCGCCATGTTATTTAAATGTCAGGCATCACTGTCAAGTGTGTCTGAACTTATTTACTGCAGTTTTGGAGGACAGACAAACCCATTACCTAGTTTATTATTTTATTGTTAATCAGTTTGTTTTCCGTCTGGAAAACAGAGATTCAATGGAGTTCCTTTTAAACAAATCAAAACATTCTTTTGAGTGTCTTAAAAGCTGTGTTTTGAATTTAATAGGAATAGAAGACTGTAGCAATTCCTTTTGAAACTTCAAAGACAAAAACACCGTCTTATAATCCACGTCAATGCTTCTTTTTAAGCAAACATTTATTGGTGTGTGTTTATGTCTAGCTTTCACGTTTGCTGATGCATGCTCTGTTACGTTATTCAGGCAATAAATTGAAATAGGAATTTTCATTGATAAATCTTTATAAACATAATACACAGATATTGTTCTGTTATCACTGTTATTGCAAGCAATATTTGCTTGTGTTTTTCATGCAATCATTACTTTAGTTATTTGTTCTTTACATATTATTTTATTTTTAATATTGTTTACTTTTATGGTATTTAAAAACATACGAATTTTTTTTTTTTTTTTTCTTCTCCGAATTGTAAATGATTTTTATTATTTGTATTTACTTAAAAGGAATTATGTTTCAATAAGTAATTTTGAGAAATAAGCTGAATTTTAAAAATGATTGGCGTTTAAATTCATATAATATTAATAAGGGAGTTGTTTTATAACCATAAATTTTCACATGTGTCCATTTAAGATTTTTACAACTAAACGTTGGCGATATTTAATAGATTAAAAATTTCGTCAATGAGCTATATATACAATTTAAAAATTGAGTTAGAAAATTTCCAATATCATTTTTACTTTGGCCATCAAATAATGTAATAAATGTTTCAAGATTTTTTTCTAACAGCAACCACGTAGTTTCTATTTGTTTCATTGTTTCTTCCACTGTTTTGTCTCTCCCCCAAGTAATTTTTTTTTTTTTGTTTACGATCCTTCTTTTATAAAATATTCTGGAATACTATTTTATAAAAAAAAAAAAGTCTATTATTCTCATTTAATAAAATAATTACTGTATCATTTCCTTTCTTTTTATTTAACGTTTTGGATTATCGTCATGGACATTTTTGATAGTTATAAAGCTCTGAATTAGTATAGCTAATGTTCTGGATATTCTTCTTGATAAACTTGAAAGCAACTAATGGAGCACATGAAAAAATACTGTCATTTACAATGCATTCTGTTAATGAATATGGTTTCTTGGTTTGAACTTCTTTTATTTCAATGAAAAGTTTTGAGAGATAAGTTTTGACTAATTTTCTCAATGGAAACAACAGATTTTTGTTTGTTTTATTAATTATTATATCTGCAGCAATCCAAATGAAATGCTAAATGCAATACATGTACTAAAAATTAATGTTATCAACCCTTTAATGGGTCGACCAGATGGCTAGTTTACTAGCGCTCTGGCCAGTCGTACCACAGGCTCCAGGTTCGGAATCCACATTAAACTGTAGGTCCCGGTCTAAAATAGCCTAATATGCAAAAATTCCATAGAGACAAACCAAACCCTTTTATGGCCATTCTATTGCGTAAATGGTGAGATTTCATATATTTAGGGCATACGTCTTTTACAAATATAATGAATTAATCTTACATAACTTATATCACACTCTTGGAAGATTTTTTTTTTTTTTTTTGGATGTCACCTATTCAAAAAAAGCAGTCATATATCGATTTGTGATACGTGCTACATTTCACAATTATTTTTCATTGATGTAAGACTTAGTACTCTATAATTTCACTTATTACACCATCATTCATACATCACATATAATTACATCATATAATTTCATCATTCACAATCATCTCATCTTCAGCAATTTAAATTAAAACGAATCCTAAATATACATATTTGACAATGCTTTGCAGAGATTAATTTTGAAAAATATATAATTAATATTACATAAATGTTTTAAAAAACACAACTTACATATAAAATATTTTTGACCCAACATCTGTCTGTAATAATCTGGATTTGAGTTAACAACTTTCTTTTCAGCTGCAAAACAAATTCAAGCAAAGAAAATCCATGGAACCGATGAATGATTAAAATATTCAAAATATTTCCATTCGATATATCAAGGCTGAAGACAAACACATAAAACAATTTGAGCTCGCCTGAAAAACACATTTGGCCCGCGCATAAAATGGGATATTTTCCTAAACGTATTTTTCATACCATTGTTTTTCTTTGCCCACTTTTAATTCCTGTCACATTAAAAATTAATATTTGAAGACTTCATAGCTCTTAAATGTGACAACTCTAATCTATAAATAGATTTCTCATAACTTTTATTTTCTCGGAGACTCTCGAGTGTTTGCTCACTGTGGTAATGACACATCTTCTGTCCCGAGTGTATTTATTACTGCTGCAGTTTTTGGGACCGATTTTAAATCATTTCCCTTATTGCTAAATAAGTTACTGTCACATTTAGAGCGTTATTAAATACTCTTATTTCGAGGTAGTATTAAAACAATTATTGCCTTCAATCTGCACGGTTTATTTTCTTGAAATAACAACGTTATTGAAAACATCTTATTAAATGACGAATGGGTTTTCGAATCTCATCATAAATATTTTTAAAGCCTGTTTGAGAATGGGTTGGTTTCTTTTTTCTCATTTTAACGTTGTGATTTTTAAAAACATTTACATTTCAAAAATTGTTGCCAAATGAAATGCTAAATGCAATACATGTACTAAAAATTAATGTTATCAACCCACTTTAATGGGTCGACCAGATGGCTGGTTTACTGGCGCTCTGGCCAGTCGTACCACAGGCTCCAGGTTCGGAATCCCACATTAAACTGTAGGTCCCGGTCTAAAATAGCCTAATATGCAAAAAATTCCATAGAGACAAACCAAACCCTTTTTATGGCCATTCTATTGCGTAAATGGTGAGATTTCATATATTTAGGGCATACGTCTTTACAAATATAATGAATTAATCTTACATAACTTATATCACACTCTTGGAAGATTTTTTTTTTTTTTTTGGATGTCACCTATTCAAAAAAGCAGTCATATATCGATTGTGATACGTGCTACATTTCACAATTATTTTTCATTGATGTAAGACTTAGTACTCTATAATTTCACTTATTACACCATCATTCATACATCACATATAATTACATCGCATTATATTTCATCATTCACAATCATCATCTTCAGCAATTTAAATTAAAACGAATCCTAAATATACATATTTGACAATGCTTTGCAGAGATTAATTTTTGAAAAATATATAATTAATATTACATAAATGTTTTAAACACAACTTACATATAAAATATATTTTTGACCCAACATCTGTCTGTAATAATCTGGATTTGAGTTAACAACTTTCTTTTCAGCTGCAAAACAAATTCAAGCAAAGAAAATCCATGGAACCGATGAATGATTAAAATATTCAAAATATTTCCCATTCGATATATCCAAGGCTGAAGACAAACACATAAAACAATTTGAGCTCGCCTGAAAAAACACATTTGGCCCGCATAAAATGGGATATTTTCCTAAACATATTTTCATACCATTGTTTTTCTTTGCCCACTTTTAATTCCTGTCACATTAAAAATTAATATTTGAAGACTTCATAGCTCTTAAATGTGACAACTCTAATCTATAAAAGATTTCTCATAACTTTTATTTTCTCGGAGACTCTCGTGTTTTTGCTCACTGTGGTAATGACATCTTCTGTCCCAGTGTATTTTATTACTGCTGCAGTTTTTGGGACCGATTTTTAAATCATTTCCCTTATTGCTAAATAAGTTACTGTCACATTTAGAGCGTTATTAACATCTTATTTCGAGGTAGTATTAAAACAATTATTGCCTTCAATCTGCACGGTTTTATTTTCTTGAAATAACAACGTTATTGAAAACATCTTATTAAATGACGAATGGGTTTTCGAATCTCATCATAAATATTTTTAAAGCCTGTTTGAGAATTGGGTTGGTTTCTTTTTTTTTCTGTTTTTAACGTTGTGATTTTTAAAAACATTTACATTTCAAAAATTGTTGCCAAATGAAATGCTAAATGCAATACATGTACTAAAAATTAATGTTATCAACCCTTTAATGGGTCGACCAGATGGCTAGTTTACTGGCGCTCTGGCCAGTCATTACCACAGGCTCCAGGTTCGGAATCCACACATTAAACTGTAGGTCCCGGTCTAAAATAGCCTAATATGCAAAATTCCATAGAGAGACAAACCAAACCCTTTTATGGCCATTCTATTGCGTAAATGGTGAGATTTCATATATTTTTAGGGCATACGTCTTTTACAAATATAATGAATTAATCTTACATAACTTATATCACACTCTTGGAAGATTTTTTTTTTTTTTTTGGATGTCACCTATTCAAAAGCAGTCATATATCGATTGTGATACATGCTACATTTCACAATTATTTTTTCATTGATGTAAGACTTAGTACTCTATAATTTCACTTATTACACCATCATTCATACATCACATATAATTACATCGCATATAATTTCATCATTCTGAATCATCTCATCTTCAGCAATTTAAATTAAAACGAATCTAAATATACATATTTGACAATGCTTTGCAGAGATTAATTTTTTGAAAAATATATAATTAATATTACATAAATGTTTTAAAACACAACTTACATATAAAATATATTTTGACCCAACATCTGTCTGTAATAATCTGGATTTGAGTTAACAACTTTCTTTTCAGCTGCAAAACAAAATTCAAGCAAGAAAATCCATGGAACCGATGAATGATTAAAATATTCAAAATATTTCCCATTCGATATATCCAAGGCTGAAGACAAACACATAAAACAATTTTGAGCTCGCCTGAAAAACACATTTGGCCCGCGCATAAAATGGGATATTTTCCTAAACGTATTTTCATACCATTGTTTTTCTTTGCCCACTTTTAATTCCTGTCACATTAAAAATTAATATTTGAAGACTTCATAGCTCTTAAATGTGACAACTCTAATCTATAAATAGATTTCTCATAACTTTTATTTTTCTCGGAGACTCTCGAGTGTTTGCTCACTGTGGTAATGACACATCTTCTGTCCCGAGTGTATTTATTACTGCTGCAGTTTTGGGACCGATTTTAAATCATTTCCCTTATTGCTAAATAAGTTACTGTCACATTTAGAGCGTTATTAAATACTCTTATTTCGAGGTAGTATTAAAACAATTATTGCCTTCAATCTGCACGGTTTTATTTTCTTGAAATAACAACGTTATTGAAAACATCTTATTAAATGACGAATGGGTTTTCGAATCTCATCATAAATATTTTTTTAAAGCCTGTTTGAGAATTGGGTTGGTTTCTTTTTTCTGTTTTAACGTTGTGATTTTTAAAAAACATTTACATTTCAAAAATTGTTGCCAAATGAAATGCTAAATGCAATACATGTACTAAAAATTAATGTTATCAACCCTTTAATGGGTCGACCAGATGGCTAGTTTACTGGCGCTCTGGCCAGTCGTACCACAGGCTCCAGGTTCGGAATCCACATTAAACTGTAGGTCCCGGTCTAAAATAGCCTAATATGCAAAAATTCCATAGAGAGACAAACCAAACCCTTTTATGGCCATTCTATTGCGTAAATGGTGAGATTTCATATATTTAGGGCATACGTCTTTTACAAATATAATGAATTAATCTTACATAACTTATATCACACTCTTGGAAGATTTTTTTTTTTTTTTTTTTGGATGTCACCTATTCAAAAAAAGCAGTCATATATCGATTGTGATACGTGCTACATTTCACAATTATTTTTTTTCATTGATGTAAGACTTAGTACTCTATAATTTCACTTATTACACCATCATTCATACATCACATATAATTACATCATATAATTTCATCATTCACAATCATCTCATCTTCAGCTTAATTTAAATTAAAACGAATCCTAAATATACATATTTGACAATGCTTTTGCAGAGATTAATTTTTGAAAAATATATAATTAATATTACATAAATGTTTTAAAACACAACTTACATATAAAATATATTTTGACCCAACATCTGTCTGTAATAATCTGGATTTGAGTTAACAACTTTCTTTTCAGCTGCAAAACAAATTCAAGCAAAGAAAATCCATGGAACCGATGAATGATTAAAATATTCAAAATATTTCCCATTCGATATATCCAAGGCTGAAGACAAACACATAAAACAATTTGAGCTCGCCTGAAAAACATTTATTTGGCCCGCGCATAAAATGGGATATTTTCTAAACGTATTTTCATACCATTGTTTTTCTTTGCCCACTTTTAATTCCTGTCACATTAAAAATTAATATTTGAAGACTTCATAGCTCTTAAATGTGACAACTCTAATCTATAAATAGATTTCTCATAACTTTTATTTTCTCGGAGACTCTCGAGTGTTTGCTCACTGTGGTAATGACACATCTTCTGTCCCGAGTGTATTTATTACTGCTGCAGTTTTTTGGGACCGATTTTAAATCATTTCCCTTATTGCTAAATAAGTTACTGTCACATTTAGAGCGTTATTAAATACTCTTATTTCGAGGGAGTAGTATTAAAACAATTATTGCCTTCAATCTGCACGGTTTTATTTTCTTGAAATAACAACGTTATTGAAAACATCTTATTAAATGACGAATGGGTTTTCGAATCTCATCATAAATATTTTTAAAGCCTGTTTTGAGAATTGGGTTGGTTTCTTTTTTTCTGTTTTAACGTTGTGATTTTTAAAAAACATTTACATTTCAAAAATTGTTTTTGTTTCAGTCTTTACCTATCTTTTTTATCATCGCGTTTAAAGATGTGTAAGTCAACAAGAAAGATTTGGTTTCAGTTATAATTCTAAGACTTTAAAATTAAATAGAGATGTTTTTAAAGATAAAATATTTTAAACAGATACTTTTTTTTTTTTTTTAATGTTTTATTTAGTATGAAACGCGTTTTCATATACAATCCTATTTTACCTGGATTTTTATATCTGTATTATTAAAAAAAAAAAAAAAAAAAAATTGCACGTTGTTGCAATATTTGTTAACGTTTTCTTTTTTTTTTTAAGTCTGGTTCTATATTTTTAATAAGGCGCTTCTTAGTAGTCTTTGAAGCCCTCTCATTGGCATGTTTATTGTGAGTCATTGTGATGATGCAGTACATGTGACAAAATTACGAAACTGTTTTCCTCGAATAATTTTTTTTCATCCAATTTTTTTGTACTTAAATAGTCTCATATATAATGAAGTCTCTTAAAAAAAAAAAATATTACATTTGTATTGTCCGATTTTTTTTTTATTATTTTTTTTTTATTGAATCATTTCTTCTGACAGAAGAGACTATACCTATTTTTTTCTATATCTAAAAACATTTCTCTTTTATGTAATTTTTTTAATTTTGTTTTTATTAATTTAATGAATCAATCAAATTCATAATTTAATGTCCCTTTGAAGGTATTGAGTATCCTTTCCAATAAATTTAGATGAATGGATAAAATTAGTTTCGAATCGAAAATTATCTTGCATTTGTTTTTTAAAAATGAAGAAATATTCATAGATTTTGATGAAAAATTTTATAGGATCTAAATTGTTTTAGTTCGATTATGTAATTATAATGATCATAAAGAAAATTCTAAATAATATTTAATTTTTCATATGTCTTAAAAAAAATTATTTTTATCTGACGTTAACTTGAATAAATTTTTAACTGAACATTAATTGTTTATAAATGTATAATTGAATTAGAATTTTGATAATTATGCAGTTTCTGACATTTTGACTATAATTTTAATAATTATTTTTAAAATTGCCAGCTAGAAGCCAGCATTGAAGTAATTTTTGGTTAATCTGATACTGACTACTGATACTGTTTTTTTTTTTTTTTTTTTTTTTTCTCATTGTAAAATTTTTCAACCCGATTGAATTATAAATAAAATGACATGAAAAAAAATCTGTATTGCTGAAAAAGAAGCAGTTGATAAATGCTCTCTCTTATAAACTATACAGATTGTATTAAAGTTACTTTAATATTTTTCAACTTTATACTCTTATAAACAATTTTTTTTTAATTTAAGAGGGCACATGTCCCTCGGCCCATTTTAATCCTCCTACTTTTATCGCCATATACTTTTTTTTTTTGTCTTACCTTGCAAAAACGTTTTGATAAAAAAACTTGCGATGAAATATTCATTAAAAATTCTACAAAAGATTTTTCGCACATCTTGAGATAAATCTTTTCGCCGAAATCAGATTTGACTTATTTAAAAATTCTGCGCTTTTTATGCGCTTAATTTTTATTCCTTTTTTCATCTCTCTATCATCCTTCGACGTATTTTTCCCTTTTTTCCCCCCTCTCGATTTTTTTCCCCGCCACGTATCAAACGTGAAAGAAACCGAACGCTATAATCCTGTAAATGTTAAGATATTAACCCGCCTACCCTTATTTTCATGCAAGATATGAAACAATCATAAATAAGATCAGAGGGGCCCACTCGGTATCTGCATACTCATGAGACTAACTAGCCTTCCAAAGTTTATCCGTTAGAGGCAGTCTTCAAACGTTAACATCCCAGTTCGTTTCGACAACGCCTTTAACAAGTTCGCGCCAAACGAAATGTCGCCCAAAAAAAAAAAAAAAAAAAAAAGAAGTGAGGCGGCGAAAAAAACTTTACGTTACGAGTTTTCTTTTGCATTGTGCTTTTTACATATATGATTAATGTCCGTGCTAAAGAAATGTTGTATCTCATTGTTTTGCGTCATTTTTTTTTAAAACAAGTCGAAATTGGCTTATTGTCACAGCCTTTAAAATGAGCTTTAACCTGCAAAGAAGTGGATGTCTCCGTTTTGAAATGGGAAGCAAAAAGTCATTTAAAAAACAAGCTTTATTTTGATGGGTTATTTTACGGGCTTAGGAAAAAAATTTTCTTTTTTCTTTTTTTTTTTTTATATTCAAACAACTTTTGAGTTTTACTTAAACCATTTAGTGTTCTTTCGGGGTGTTGCCTTTTAAAGACGTCTAATATGGATGACTTGGGAGAAAAAAAATTATAAGATTTGTTTTTTGCTTCTCATTGAAATTTCTTTTTACTATTGACGCCACGTTTTGTTCAAACTCGCCGTGTGATTTTTTTAATCTCATTTTGTGGAGAGATGAGTTGATTTTTTTTTTTTCCTCAACTTAGAATGCAAAAATACAGCATCTGTTTCTTTATTTATCAAAAGGCTGATAAAAAGTTTTGTTGGAATTTGTAAAAGATAATTTGATCTCTAAAAAGGATTGCTGTACTTTTTTAAGTTTTTTTATCATGCCTTTCATATTATTAATTTTTGCTTATGAGAATAATTTTTTAAAAAAAAACTATCTTTAAGAGACATAATATGCAATGCATCGTTATAAATAAAAATTCATAGTTAAAGCAAACGTTGAACTTAATTACAGTTTTCAAAGTTTAAATCCGTACAATGTATTTTTAAATATTTAACATTGTATTTTGTTGTACAAAAAAAAGCATTGTTTCTATTTGAATTTTAGAAGGTTTTTTTTCCCTCCGAAAAATCTGACTGGTGTGAAAATATTTCATAAAAATTTTGATACTTTTTAGAAATTTATTTTAAAAAAATTGTTTGTGTGATTTCAGAATGTACATAAAAAAAAAAAAATTAGTTGTCTTTTTCCATACAGTTACAAAATAGAAGAAATGGGTTACTTAAGTCAATATTTAAAAAAACTAAATTATTGTTACTAAACTGCATCAAATGTTTTACAGTTTTATATTATTCATAGCATTTAGTTTAGAATTTTTTTAAATTGTAAATAATTGAAAAACAACTAGTTTATACTATATACATTTAATACTATATGTTAAATATTTAAGTATATTTTTAGTGGTTTTTGCATTCTAGAACGAATAGATTTTTATTCTTTCATCACATAAACTTGATACATTACAAACATTTCTTTTTCGAAATTCAATTAAATATTTTAAAAACTTTTTTAATATTTAAGTATATTAGTAAAAAATTAATATTTATAGAATATTTTAAGAAAATTATTAGAAATTTTTAATCTTATTCAATTAATATTTTGCGAATTTTCAAATTTTAGTATGTTTTTAACAAGTACTGCTTAATATAAAATTGATTATATTGGTAATTTGTCATTGTTTTATGTATTTGTCTCAACTTAGTAATATTGTCCTGGCGAGTAATTCGAAATTGTTCTACAACAATCCGAGTTTATGGTAATTGTGTGTACTTTAGTATGATTTGTTCTGCAAATTACTGATGTGAAATGGTTTTTTCTATAGGGGAGGATGGTGATCAGACCAAGGACAAGAACTCTGAAGATCCATCAGAGAGTGCAACTGGCGAAGGTGGCGACGATCCTGACTTAGAAGACAACAGCAACTCGACGCACTCAAGTCGAAGCGCGAGTCCCGAGTTGCCCCCACCGGCATCGTCACCTTTGTTGCTGCCACCCCCACCTCCCCCGCCAGCACCCCCAAGGAAGAGGACATGGAACTGATGAGCAAAGCCCCAGCACCTCCCATCATGGACATATCAAGGACAGCGATCTCCAACCCCGAGCTTATCCAGGGAACGGAGGACGACGAGGACGAGGCTGAAGAGGACATGTCCTCCAGTGTGGCCACCGAGGAAGACGCTCCCTTAGACTTTAGTGTTAAAAGGGCCACAGAGGACGAGAGCACCGATGACGATAGATCCATGACGCCCAATGGGCTCAACCCGCCTTCCATATCTCAAGATGGTCCCTTGGACCTTTCTGTACCCCGAAGGCGATCTACCAGGAGCGGTGATGGACCTAGGCAGGCAAAGATTGCTAAGTTGGAGACTGCGCTACACTTGCCTAGCAGTCCGTGGGGCTACAGTGCGCCGAAGCACTTGCCAAAGACAATGGTTAAGGCCACTGTGGCAGAGGTGCCCATGTGGAACGGCAAGGTCAAGTCTGAGAAACGCGACAAAGGACACTCTTCTGGCACGGCATCCAAACATTCTTCGCTCAATAGATCAAATGTGTACAACCCGCTCTTACACAAGAATGCTAGTCCTCCACTGAACTCTCTCAAGATGAGCGAAAGTCGAAAGAGCAGTGCAGGGAGCTCAAAGACTGATCCCTACAGACCTGCAGGACGGCAGAACCCGTGGCAGAGTCAGTGGATGAGTCGCAGCAGTGAACAGACAAGGGACGTTTTCACTTGTGTGTGGTGCAAAGAATCTTTCCGCAGCTTGGAGGACATGACGGTGCACATGAAGCAGTCTCCGAGGTGCGGCATGGCCGGAATGCAGACAACTCTGCCAGCCACTTCCCCCAATTCTAGTTCTGTTATCAATCACCAACATAACCATCACCAATCTCCATTACCTGCGAAATGCTCGACATCATCATCTTCTGCAGCTGGGCCGGCGGCGAATGCTGTCATCAAAGAGAATGTCACTCTTCCCAGAAAACTGGTGAGGGCAAGACGTATGGCTTGGCAAAGGCGCCGAACAAACTCGTCAAATTTTAAAATGCATGTGGTGCGGGCAGTCTTTCAAAACGTTGGCCGATATGACCACTCACATGAGGGTGACGCAACATTATACGAATATAATAAGTCAAGAACAAATCATTTCATGGCGTACTCCGGAAGATAAAATGGCTGCTCAGTCTCAAGTGAATGCCGTTCTCACTTGCAAAGTGTGCGATCAAGCATTTGGTAGTCTTAAAGAACTCAGCTACCACATGGTGAAAAACTCGCATTACAAAGAACACATCTTACGCTCAATAACTGAAGGTGGTGGTAGGCGTCGACAGACTCGCGAACGAAGGAAAAAAAAATCTCTGCCTGTCAGAAAGCTGTTAGAGCTGGAGAGGATGGAGTTGAACAAACAGAGCCCTGCTAGTTCGAATGATGTAATAAACCCGGTTAAAAATGAGGTAGTTGATGGTAAAATATCATGTGAGGAGTGTACTGAAAAAGTAGATGCCAAAGACTTTGTACAGCACATCAAAAATTGCGCTCAGGGATCCCGATCTCAACAGTCGGTTAAATCTTCGGCTTCAGATGGAGCCAAATCGTCAAGTGTTGACACCAATCCGGACGTTGCAACTTCGTCAGAAGCAGGTGCCGCGCCGCGCTCATCCCCTTCAGCATCTCAGGAATCACCAGCAGATGAAGCGAACAAGAGCACCACCGGGCCGATCCTTCAAGAAGACAGCATGTGTGATAGCGTTGAGAGCACTGGTAGTACGTCAGTCCTGAATGCAATAGAAAAATTGATAGAGAAAAGCTTCGAGACAAAAGGCAGGCGAAACGCGGTATCCACCGGTATATTGCAGCGCTTGGGCATTGATGAGGAAGTCTACCCTCCTTGGCACCCTTCTAGCTCTCCGAGCGCTTTCGGTGTTCTCAGAAGTACTGTTGATATGCAGAGAAAATCTACTTCGCCAATAGGTAGGTTGCATGACTTCAAAATGGAAATGGCTGACTTTTCCGGGTCTGAGAGTCGCAGCCGATCTTCTTCGACCTCCGAAAAGCACCACACTTTTGATGAACACTTAAGATTAACGTTCGGTATTTCTGCAAAAGACGTCATGAATCGCGTTTCCACTCCAAGTAGTGCATCTCAGTCCTGCTCACCGGTGCATTTCCAACCGGAATCTCCGGCAGACGACCGCAACGCGGTTTTTATGTCCAAGGAGGCAACGAATCTAGCATCAACATCTCAGGCAGCTATCGCTTTATGTAACTCATCCCCTAAAACTCGTTCAGTCACTCCTTCTTCCGATCGCGACCATTCTGAAAAGTTATCAGCCAAGGACGGAGAGCAACAGAAAGTCACGAGCAACAAAGAACCAGAAGATTTGACCAGTGATGATCGCGAAGAAAAAGCTGCTGCGTCCGATGATGAGCACGTGGTTGACTGCAGTCGCGAACCGACTCCCAAGAGTGAGGACAGACAAACGCCTTTATCGAGAAGCTCAAGTTGCGAACCCGAGATGGCCCTGTCTACCAGTCCCGCCGTGGTTGCTGCATCATGTCTTGAGTCTCCCGATAAACTTTCCTCCAAAAGCATTCCTAGGAAGAGACGCCAGAATTCGGAGACCTCTCGCAAGTCGCCTTCTAGTAGCAAACGGCGATCACATTCCCACCGTAAGAAAGGTTCCGACATCGGCAATGTTGATTGTGACAGCGCCATGGGGTCACCGACGTCTACTCACAGTTCCGAAGTGACTTCACCCCGTCAGAAACATTCTGACTCAGCGGCCAGCGATCATCCCCTCAAAGAACTTCAAAAACTTTTAGATAAAACAGATGCTCATTTATCGAGGCCAAACCTGCCTGCCACGCCGGGATCCATCTTGGCTTTCAGCTGGGCTTGCAACGAGGCCACGGCGTCGGACTCGCTCATGAAGTGTGCCTTCTGCGAAACGCATTTTATCTCGAAGGGCGCCTACAGGCACCATCTGAGCAAAATGCATTTTGTGAAGGATGGCAGTCTGGCGGAGATTGCAGCCGCCTCCACTTGGAAGCCACCTTCAACCTCAGGAAATAGCAAAACCAGCCCATCTCCCGGAGGCAGCAGCAACGGGTGCGGGAATGTGTCTGCCGGACCAAGCCGGACAGGCAACAGCGGTGGTGAACCGGCTTCGCCCCAGAAGGAACTTGCACCTCCGGCACCAATCGACGAAAGCCCCCATTCCAAATTTCTTAAGTACACCGAACTCGCCAAACAGTTGTCGAGCAAGTACGTGTGATCATGTGGATGTGCTGTTGTCTAGTACACCAATTTAAAAAAAAAAAAAACCCTTATACATAATTAAAAAAAAAAAAAAAATGGTGCCTCCATAATAATTTGCCAAGTTTTCTCTTTTTTATTGGTCTCTCCAGTGATACACGAGCAACTGGTGCTGCTGTTGCTGTTTGCTGTGTACATCCAGTTGATAGATGGTAGACATTACACAGACGCACAATGTCTGCAGGACCCGTGTACATAACTATAAATACACTCCTATAAATAGATCTATAAATATATAAATACTTACGTAGACTCGTGTCTACTGTTCTGGTCTCAATCACTGGCAAGCTTACGTTTAATTTGAAATTTGGATGACAAGCACTCGTGTAGGCAGATATCTCTTGGTTTGCTTTCAAGAACTGGAGTACAAACTGAAGTTTGCTGCTCTCCGACATATTTTCTGCCCTTGTGGGCAACAAGGCTTTTCTCAAGCACCCTTTCAAGTGCTTAGATCTGCAAGTCACAGTTTTTTAAACTTATCTAGATTCACATTACAAAAAAATTAGAAATTTAAAAATGTTGCCTAAATTTACTGCAATCATGCCAAACATGTCTTTGTATCTCTCTAAGTTTTTCTCAATCCATTTGGTGTTCTTTTTGTATTCTTGCTAAATTATTCTTATTTTCTTCTGGAATTCTACGAAGCGTAAGACATTTGTTTTTTGTTGTTGTTGTTTATAAAGATTATGATTATTATATTTAGTTGTTTTTTTTTTATTGGAACTTATTGTTGTCTTCCATGCTATAAACACAAATGTTTTTATTTTTTTTTTTTAGAATCCGAAAAAAATTAAGGAAAATAATTATTTTATTTTAAATTTATCTACATCGGCAAGAAATTAACTTGAGAAATGTAAGCATACTCAATATATCAAATGCATATATACCCGGACTTGTCGATAAATAGATATGCTAAGAATCAAAATTATGATGAGCAAATGGCTCAAATATGTCATATTTGAATCGCTTATATCAAATGACCGGCGTTGGATTATCATCTTCAATGATAAAGTATATGTGATATTGTAAAATACAATACAAATTAACTCAAAAATTATGGCCGCAACTTTTGCTTGTCTGCTAAGTTACAATGATCGTTAAAATAATGGTTACTCACTATAGAATGGCAGGTTCAGCGTTACTCAGAATTGTACCACGATGGGCCTGCTGCAATAGAGTGTGCCATCATTAACGAATACCTTTCTCCACGACCTCAATGGAAGGATATTCCGGTCTACAATTTTATCGTGTCTATTTTCGCATGGATGTGAAAGTTTTCTTCGGCATTACTGCCGAGTTTCTTACCCAGAACATTTAGTTCAGAAACCCAGCGCTCTGTTTGTTTTAGTCTTGAGAGAAAAACTAAAATATAGTTCTAATGAACAAAATTGGAGTAAGAGAATTGCTTTGTACATTTTCTACTCATGTTAATATGATTTTTTTTTCAATACTAAATTGATCTAATTACCCAAATGTGCGTTTGAAAGAGATGGATACTATATTGATGAGGTTACTATATCGATGGAAATCCTTTGGGACTTAATACTGAAATGAACACGGGTTTATGATGTTTTACATTTTTCAAAATAATTTCTTGCCGATATTTGTGCATATCTTTAAAAAGCAATAATTTCTACAAAAATAAAATTTATGCATACACTCAAAACATCTCCCGGTGAATGTTTTTCTTCTAATTATTAATATAGAGAGTTTTATATATCAATATATAAATATATATTTTATTTATAATTCCAAATTATTTATGGCTGCCTATGAAATTCATAGAAATTTTATGTGTCTTCTACATACATTAATTTGATTTACAGAGATCGAAAGACTATTAAAAATAATTTGATTTAAAAAGTAAAGGGCTAGTTTTGGAAAACGGCAACTTAGAGATGTAGAGTGTTATGCTGTTAATATAGCTTAAATGCATGGCTAACTGTTCTCTTTTTTTTCCGTATTATCCGTTACATGTTCAGCATTACTTTATCTGAAAATCAAATGTCAATAAATACTCAAAATTGTAGAAGTACCATCTATGTTGCTATTTATATATTTCTATTTTAATTTGATATTCATAAATTTTTCTTTTATTTTTTAATGCTGTAATTAGGGTGCAAAAACCATTTCAGAAAATGATTTGACCATTAACAATGCTATTGACTGATTTTTTTTTCTTTTTTTAATAATTGACTGATTTGTAATCGAAGAAATTGAATGTGTTTTGTATATTCTGGTTGTGACAATTTGTGATTGTAAATTTTAATTTATATATTTTTGGTATTAGAAAAACATTCCTAATGTTTTAATTTACGAAATCATTGTGATGTTGATATGACTTGATTTGCGTTCATATGTTTTCTGTTGAACAATATGTGACATTTTGTGATGTGTTGTAACATAATTTTTATTGAAATTTGATCTATTAAGATTCATTGAAAGGATTCTATTTGTTAGTAATGTATTGAAAATATTAAAAATACACTCATCCTTAGGTTTGCATAAAATACTCAGAATTCAACATAGAATATGTTTTTAGCTTTTGACCTCCTGATAAGGAAAGAACAAATTTTTCTGTATGCAATCGTTACATACTTTTTTTTTTTTTTTTTTCGTCTTATAATGCTTACTTAACGAAACTTGCATTAAATTTAATCTTTCTGTTTAATGTGAAATCAAACGCTCTGAATATTAGTTATTGAAACTAATTTGTCGATTAAAAATTAATAAAATGAATAACACATTTTAAATGTTTTTTTAATCGGAAATACAATACTCAAAAGCATATTCTATGCATAATGTGTCGCTAGATTTGGAGATGCTTAGATGATTTCATCATGTATAAAGACTAGTATGAGATTAGTTTATGAGATCATTATGCTACTATTGGGATACTATTATGAGATAATTGATGCTCCTAAGAAATACTCACTGACAGAATAATTAATTAATAATTAAATAAAAAGAATTCCTTCATTGCTACTGAGATTGTAGAAAATGAGATTTCAGTATAAGCTTTGTATAATGATTTCAGTATTAATGTGATTGGCAATATTAAATAATGATCGGTATCATTTTTAATTTAATCTCCTTATTTAATAAGTGTCTTACATCGTACTATGAGCGATTCTTTGATAACTTAATTCATCATACAATTAAACGACATTTTTAAAAGATAATTTAATTATTTTGAATGAATTAATTTGCTAAATTTCCATTTGTAGATATAAGTCATACATTATATAACACATGGCAAAGTGAAATTCGTGAAATGAATTTACGAAAATTAATTGTTTATTAGACTTATTAAGTTAACACATAAATCAAAGGATGAGTGTATATTTTTATTTATCAACAAAGTGTAAATATTTTTTAAAAGATTTAAATTTTGATCTGTAATAATAGAAGTATGATTTTGTGAGCCTGTTGTGTCCCTCCCCGTAAATGATAATTTTTTTTTTTAATGACAAACAAAACTTCCAAAGTATTTAGGAATTTCGTTGTGATGCTTGTGTGAAACTGACATGTAAACTGTTTCATCTTTCAATTAACTGTCATATTTATTCTGGCAAACACCAAGTGATTGCAGATTAAAGATGATGATCAAGATATGTGATTTAATCCCATGCTTCTTTGCACTTAGTGATTCACTTTCCGGAAGACTTAAATCTGGAAAAAAAAAAAAAAAAATGAGATAATGAACGAAAAACGAAGAAAGACTTTTAAAACACTCTCAGGATATATAATACTAAAATGTCTCGTGTACTCAATTCCCCCCTTTCAAGTACTTAAATGTTCGAGTATTTCATGAAAGACTCTTGGATATGCGAGTACTTGGATTCTAGCGAAGAATTCAATGTTGTGAATCATCTCTTTTAATTATCATAGATTCTGAATGTGGCAATTCCGTTTAGTTGTAGCCAAATAATATCATACACTCATTACCTTGGTTGGTGGTGCCGGAGAAAGTAATTTTCTGCGACCTTTAAAATGTCAGGTTGTGATCTGGCAGCATTTGGTGGGCCCCAAATCAGTGAGAGGAGTTTTCGCACCACAGATTTAATATGTCAGTATCGGATGTTTCGATGGCACTAACCAGTCTTCGGATACACTTTAGTTTTGAAAACCGACATTCTAATCTCCAAGGCCAAATAATACACATTTAAACAGTCTTTGTAGAAGACATGCATATATTAAAATTCAACATTTTAGTTAGTATGAGGATGACAATATACATCGACAATGTAATCAGTGATTTGGGACTACAATTAGAAAATCTGATAGACAGATTTAAATTCATTATTATAATTTAATTGATTAGATAAATCTCTTATAAACATTTCCGCTAGAATTATTCTTCAAAATAAAAAAAAAAAATATATCTAATATCAATTAATAACCATTCGTATTCTGTGAATAAAAATTAAATTTTGAATCTACTTTGATCCTTCTAAATTATCGCATATTTACTTTTATTTTCTGGAAATCAGTAGACCTCTATTTATACTTATACCATTGCCATCCGGTTATCCGATCCGGTAGTGATTGACTCCCAATCGAGTCGTATGGGGAAGAATTCACATCAAGGAACCTGACTATTGATAGGCAATTGAGGGCTTTTCAATCATTATTGAGTTCTTAAAGCATTGATTTCAGCGGACGCCGACAGCAGATTCGAACCCGACGCCTTCTTTGATGCTAGCCGGCCACCGTGAACCACGGGTCATGCACCAATTTTACTTTGAAAAATAAAAAGTTGAGTTTGCTTTACTCAACGTGAACTTGGCGGAAACATTGGCGATCGCCAAACGGAATTGCTTTCTCAGTCAGCGTTTAACATGTAAAAAAATTTTGTTTTTAAATTGTATATTTTTCTGTTGTTTATTCCATTTCAGCTCACAGTATCCTCGAGTCTTTCAGTGATTCTTTTATTTTCGTTTCAAAGCCCTTTCTGTTTTTCGGTGTGTTGCTCTACCCTGTTCTGAGGAGTGCTTCCATTGCATTGTCACTTGTATATAGGTCATTATTCGTTATGAAATGTACATCTTTATATTGTTATTATTTATTACTAAGTATATCATCAACTTTCATACCGGAAGATCTATTAAAGAGGCTGTTTCCGCTCCTCAGAAAAAAAAAAAATACTTGTCTCCTTGTCGTTATTTCAAACTTGTTATGTTTACATTCGTATAAAAATAAAACTGCATATATGCGCATTTTTATTTCAAAACTGATTCACATTTGTTTCTCATTTGTTTTTTGACTTGACAATGTTAACACTTGGTATGAAAAAGACACATTGCCACTATCACTCATTCTTTCCAAATTAAACGAATTGAAGCAAAAATAATCTATATATGTATGATCACACAAATTTAAAAGTTTTAATTCAAAATTATATTTTACAGAATTTAATTTAATTAGTGAATTAAAAATGTTTGTTTAATTATGTAAAAATTAAAGAGTTGCTGAATTTTTAAAAAATTATTACAAAACAAATATAGTAGGAAAAAAATACAGTAAAAAATTATGTGAGACAATTTTACTTTGAGGATTAATAAGTAAATAATATATCAGAATGAAACATATAAAGTAAAATAAAAATGGACAAAACTAATTTATGAAAAATTTCAAATAGCACTAATAAAATTGACAGACATACAAAATTACAATTTTTACAAGCCTTGAAATATTTTTAATTATTTTTTGTAGATAAGAATTTTTTTTCCCCTTAACATTATCTTAAAAGAATTTGAGTGGTAAAAATAAGAAAAAAAAAGTGTTTAAAATAAAATACCATGAAAGAAAATATTTAATGATAGTTCTTACTTCTTATTTGTAAATACAAATTATTATAATTATCTATAACAAGTACACATTTTTAAAATCGTAAAATAATCTTTTAATATTTAAATCTTGTTAATTTTATACAAAAAATTTAGTCTTTACAAGCAAAAATATCTCCATTATACTTAATTGAACACAGCAAATATTTACAGAAAAGTTTTAAAAGACTGTAGATACTATATATTTTTCAATTTGTGACAACTTTCTACATTTAAGTTAAATCGTAAAATTAGAAGAATGGAAATTGTATTGAAATTAAATAAAAACCATTAAGTATGTTGTGGAAGTTATAGACTTAATTTAACTCTTTCACCAGAAAAACTATAGATACTAGATATTTCAAAAAGTAAAATTCCTCAAAAAAAAAAAAAACATTTACACACACAAAAATTAAAACAAAATTTTCTGAGAATTCATTTTAAAGGAATTCCCATTTTCAATAAAAAAAAAAAAAAATGTATAAATATATTTTAATAAAAAGAATTTTGTGTTTGTAAAAAAATTTTTTTTTTTTTGATCAAATCATAAATGTAAACTAAATTTTCTTAAAACTTTCGAAAACATACTGACATACTACACCCTACACAAACATACTACATCATACACTTCTTAAAAAAATTCTCATTTCTGTGCCAAAACTAAAATGTTAGATTTTAGCAGTGATAACTTAGACATTTGTAGCTTGCTGTTATATTTCAATGCAAATGATAATTTTCATTCAAGATTCGTTTATTATGAGATAATATTCTGAATAAATGCCTACTATTCTTGTACTATATTCAATAAAACCTCAAAAACTACTATGCTGAAGAACTGCCATGAAAAAAAACAAACATTAAAAAAAAGGCACTTTATTCAATAATTTATAATGTAGTACAACTTAGCTAATATGACTCTGTCCCTGTACAGTTGAACTAGATTTTTATAAAATAAATTTTATCGTAATCAATTATTTAATATTTTACTGCAGTTATTATGATTCTATATTTAAAAAAATCTGTTTAATACTATATATAAAAAGATAAAAACCGTAATAATAGAAAAATTTTTTATAAATTTGCATCTAGACGATACAAAACGGAGCAATAAAAATTTGAATTCATTAATTGAATAGTTTTTTCCAAACACTTATTAAAAATTTGTTTTGAAGAGATTATTATTTATCAAGTTTTATGTATAATAATTTAGTTTCTAGTTTATTTTTGAAAGCGAAGATTCAATGTATTTAGACAATAACTTTATGCTTTTAATTCTTAAACAAGTAAAAAAAATTCCATAAAATATAAAAAGAAAGATAGGAGTAATACATTGATTTTAAAGAATATAATTTCAGAAAAAACATATATATATGAACTGAAAACATCCCAAATGCAAATTATAGCTTGGACAAATTCTATGTGATTAACAGTTTTTAAAAAAATATTATACCCAATACAAATATTATATCGCATATAGTACATAATATCAAATGTAGTACATACATATCATATATTAAAGTAAATTCCATTTATAATTTAAATATTGCTAATTTACAATGTATTAATATCATTCTAATTTTAACATTATTTTCCGAGAGGAAAGCTAATTTTTTAAAAAAATAATCGAGTAGTAAATTCATCTACATTATCAATCGTTATTATTCGATTGCTACACTTCTTATTACATAATTTCATATAGTATTTGCAAAAGCGCTGATTTGAACATAAATTTTCAATTCATATTCTTGGAAAAAAGGTTTTTAAAGGAAACATTGTTTTTATCTTTATATTTGTTTAATTTATTTTATACTGACACAAGAAATAATTCATAATGTAATAAAATGATGCTAATAATATTTATGCTCAATTTTTTTCATAACAAAATTTGTATATTACAACTTAATGAATTATTAATAACATACACACATTTAATCTAATGAACTCGATACATTTTAAGAACGTATGATTTCATGGCATAAATTCCTGCTCAAATACGAAAAATAATACATTGTTTAAAAATTCTAATTATTCAAAAGGTAGGAATATTTGATAAAAATTATTCAAACGAAACTCAAATTAATTATTTAAGGGATAATGAATAAGAAAACGTTTAGTAATATTATTATTAAAAATGCTAATACATTTTTAAGAATTCTTGTTTATAGTTGTAGCTATTTTTGTTTCCAGTTTTGCTAGATATAATATTCTTAAAGAATAATAATATTTCGTAAAGAACAAAGTTGTTTTTATGAATATTCATAACGAAGAAGAGGAGGATTTTGTCTATTTTTGCTTCGTCTACTGTCATTTTTCTTGGTTTATTTATTATTGTTGGCCATCCTTATAAACAAACAAATATATGTATGTATATATATATATATAATTGAATCATATATATATATATATATATATAATTGAATCATGTCTCCAAATTTTTCAAAAGATTTTTCTGCAAGAAAAATTTTACTTCTAGAAAACTATAAATTCACAAATGTATTAGTGACTAAAAGATTGAATCCTTTGTGAACTTAATTTTATTCCTAAAAAAAACCTATTATTTTGTCATAATATTAGGAGGATGGAAAATTTACTTTGATATTATTGTAATGAAATTTATCACATGAAAATGTAATAGTCTTTTTAAAGGAAAAGTCATGATGAAAATAATTCATATTTCTTTTACATTGACAACAATTATTTTTCATAATACTTTACTAAACTTTTACATGTTTCACAAATACGAATAAAAATAATAAAATAACAGAAGGAAAAGTTATAAACAAATATTTTCAATACTTTTTTTTACTATTAAAACGCATTAGTTTTGAGAAAACTAAATATTCACGTATATGTTAAAGTTTCACAACAGAATAAATTCTCAAAATAATAATAATTAAATAAAAAAAACTTTATTTTATTTAAGATAAATTTCAATTATGTAGATTGTATAAAATTGAGTAAATACTATACTCTCTTTAAATATTGTGGAACATTTAAGGGGGTGGGATAAATAATAATTGTGATGGGAAAATGGTACAAACACATTACACACAGTTACAATTTTCTCTGTTTTTCTTTTTATACCATTTACAATTTTCTCTAATTTTTTATACTAGTTACAATTTTCTATACACTTGTTAACTAAAATTTTCTCTATTTTTAATGAATCCAAAATAATAATAATAATAAAAATGGTTTAATATTATTTGCAGATACAAATATATAAAAATCGAAAGGTGTATTTTTTCCTAACAATTTTATTAATATCAATTATAATTTTTAATATATATTCACGCATTTCTTAACACATGGATAATTCCAACGAAAAATACCTGATTTATAATTTTTCGAAAAATCAAATATTTATGTATATAGTTGCCACTGAATCTTAAAAGAAATAATATTTGTCTTAAGATTATTTATTATCATTATCTTGTTCTTTAATAGCAGCTTATCTGCTTAACAACTATGATAAGAAAGATAATAAATGTCAAAATCATCCTATAAACGAACGGATATCGTCACATAATGCTCATCACGAAAAGCAGTTAACGTGCTTTATTTATTTTGCCGTGCAACTATCATTTTCTATTAAAGTTAAATATAATTGCACTTATAAATACATAGAATAGCTTATTCGTCTCGTTAATCGAATAATGCTCCTCACGCTCCCTCTGGTGTGTCATTATTGAGGTGTCATTGTTATACGGGGTCATAATAATGACATCTCTATACAGAGACTGTTATGCTACTCAATATGGCGAAACCTCAATAAACACATATGAAATTGTAACGTGTGTCTAATATAATAAATTCACAAAATGAAAATTAAAAAAATTTCAAATTTTTTTTTTCAATCTTAAACATTGATGGATCAAATAAGGTTTCACTACATAACTTACGATATTTCAGTTAAATTATATAGTTTCAAAAATTAATGTTTAGAACCTCATTCATGGCACGACTACGTTCAGAGCAAAATTTCTAAAAAAAATATTTTATGGAATATTTTTATGCTAATTATGAAACATTTACAGACATGAAAATTAAAATGTATACATTAAAATACGCTAAGAAAAGTTATTTTTTTTTGTTAAAATATAGCAAAAATAAATAAATAATAAATAAAAGTGATTTTTTTATTTACGTAACCACTCCATTCCAATGCATATGAAAGAATGTGTAAAGCATATTGCATTGACTTGAAATGTAGCATACACTGAATTGAACTAAAGGGATAATAATATTCTAAAGTATACTTGAGTTACGGTCAATCGAGTCACTTAGAGCCAAAATGCAAGAAAGAAAAGTAAAGTTTTTAACAAAATGTCATTCACGGATCTCTAAAAGGTTTTAAATAATTTATTTTAAAACATTTTTAGTTCCATGCGTACATAATAACATTACAAACGCATAGGTAAAATTTCAATAGATTTTTGATCGTATGTGAGTGTAGCAAAAGAATAGTTTTCAGATATTCAATTGAAAGTTTTTAATACATTAATTCAGTATCCTAATAGCTGGTGATGAAATAGTCCTTCTCAATCTCTAATGTCTCTGGAATCAAACTCAAAACTGTTTCCGAAAACTAAAAAGGATCAATCTTTGAAATAAAACAATTAATAAAGTTTCAATTTTTATCCAAATCATTTGTTTCCACCAAAATCGAATTTGGATGTTACTTTGAACATTTATGAATGTTTTATGAAACAGTGAAACTGACGCAGATGATTTAATTTTTTAAATATTTAAAAATGCTAATTATATGCTTATTTTTCCTAAAATTTTTAATTAAAAATGTTGTACGATTACAAAAGTTTAAACAAGAGACGTTAAATTAATAAATAATAGCATTACGTTGTCCTTCAACAACAGCTTTCGTAATTCACAATAATGAAGCGAAAAATAATATTCATGGTAAAGGACAAGAACCATCATAATGTCCGTCAAGTGCAAAGAAGTTAAAACGTGTGCTTTATTTATTTTGTCGTGCCAACTGTCCTTCTGCTAACTAGGATGACGGATACGTCTGGGCGATCGAACGATGGCACACCCTTGCAGCGCATTGGCGTCACAGTGTCACACCAGGAAACAAATCTGGAGAATCGTGACGTGTCTCAGAGGGTGGTGTCTGGATCCATGGAACTGTCAGCAGTCGAAGACGGACTGACAGTTTCTGGTGAAGGAAGACATGGAGGCCCTTCGGCCAATCCATCATAATCACCGGTTGACAAGAACAAAGGGAAAAATAAGGCCTTGCTTGCGTGGGCCGATATTTTGAAATTCTTGGGCTAGGCCAACAAACACGCGAAAAGGTAATTAATGTTCAATTGCTGGAGATGGATTTCATGTAGGGACAACTCTGTCGTTGTAATGCGAACATGACGTGTTCATTGAGATTAGAAATTGAGGTCCACTCTCTCTCTCTGCAGACGTCCATTATCTTTTATTTTGTGGGTTTTTGTTTACGGTTTTGCCTCTTTTCTTCTTTACTTTTTGTATAAAGGTTGCTGTTATATAAGCTGAGACGGCAGGGAGATATATATTATCAAATAATTTAACCGGTTGAAGCGAGTGGACACTGGTTAATTTGAAGCTAAACATCTTTTAGAATTGTAGTTTGAGTTGAGCCATCAATTTTTGTTATTGGTGAAGGTTTGACTAGATGCATGATCCACGGTTAGAAATAAATCATTGATTTTTGGATTACTTACTACTGAAAAGCAAAATTTTCATATATTTTAAAATTATTTAAACAACATTATTACATCAATTTAGATTTATAATTTGATTTGAGCTATAAATTTTGTTATTGATGAATGTTTAACTAGATGCATGATCCACGGTTAGAAATAAATCATTGATTTTTTTGGATTATTTACTACCGAAAAGCAAAATTTTCATATATTTTAAAATTATTTAAACAACATTATTACATCAATTTAGATTTATAATTTGATTTGAGCTATAAATTTTTGTTATTGATGAATGTTTAACTAGATGCATGATCCACGGTTAGAAATAAATCATTGATTTTTGGATTATTTACTACCGAAAAGCAAAATTTTCATATATTTTAAAATTATTTAAACAACATTATTACATCAATTTAGATTTATAATTTGAGTTGAGCTATAAATTTTGTTATTGATGAAGGTTTAACTAAGAGCACAATCTACGATTAGAAAAAAAAAAAAAAAAATCATCGATTTTTTGGATTACTTACGACTGAAAAGCAAAATTTTTATATATTTTAAAAAAATTATTTAAACAGCATTATTACATCAATTTAGATTTATAATTTGAGTTGAGCTATAATTTTTTGTTATTGATGAAGATTTGAATAGGAGCACAACTCACGATTAGCAAAGAAATCAATGATTTTTTTTTTTGGATTACTTACCTCTCAAAAGTAAAATTTTCATTTAAAATCATTTAAAGACAATCCATTTTTAAGGAAAAAAAGTGATTTTCTAATTACAATAGAAAGGGAAGATGAAGTTTAGTATTTTATGAATGCTAATGATTTCAATAGTTCAAAGCACAAGTTAATTTGAAGCTAAACATCAATTTAGATTTGTAGTTTGAGGTGAGCTATCAATTTTTTTATTGGCGAGGATTTCACTAGGAGCACAATCCACCATTAGAAAAAAATCATTAATTTTTTTTTTTGGATTACTTACTACACAAACGCAAAAATTTTAAAATTATTTAATGACCATCCCTTTTTTTTTTTTAAAGGCGAAAAAAAGTTTTCTTTATAATCACAATAGAGGGAAAATAAAGGTTAGTATTTTATGAATGTTAATGATTTTAATAGTTCAAAGCACTAGTTCATTTGAAGCTAAACACCAATTTAGATTTGCAGTTTGAGTTGAGTTCTCAATTTTTGTTATTGGTGAAGATTCGACTAGATGCATGATCACCAATAAGAAAAAAAAAAAAAATCTTTGATTTAATGGATTGCTTATTACTTAAAAGCAAAATTTTTGTATAGTTTAAAATCATTTAAAGTCAATCCATTGTTTTTTTAAAGGGAGGGTAAAATACAGTTAAATATTTTATGAAAGCTAATAATTTTAGTAGTTGAATCAAAAGGACATTGATTAATTTGTAGCTAGATTTAAATTTAGATATTTGGATAAGATGGACCTTTTAAATTTTTTTGCTGACAAGAGTAGACAAAGAACATAATGAATGATTTAAAAATAAATTCCACTTTTTATGTTGGAATTCGAGTACAAAATGTTCGTATATTTTTAATGTACTTAAAAGCCTCTTTTTAAAAAGAAATTAAGGGATTTTTTAAATCATAACTGGACGGAAATTATAATTGTAAAAGAATTTTACTAGTTAAAGTGGATAACTAATAAAGTTAATTAATCTAGCTTAATTAGGCACCGATTAATAGAATGGTTGGCAGACACTGATTAAAAGAACGGTTAGTAGACACTGACTAATTTGAAACTAGATAAGAGTTCAGATTTCTGGTTTAATTGAGCTGTAGAATTTTTGCACGAGAATATTAGACAGAAAGCACAATTCCTGTTTAAAAAGACCATTGAATGTTATTTAAGTAAGAAATTTTTATACTTATTTTTACTTACTTTATTTTTATTAAAAGCGCTTAATTTTAAAAATATTGTAAGCAAATATTGTTTGTCGGTAAAATTCAAGGATTTTTGTTAGTCGGGAAAATTCAAAGAATTTTTGTCCTCATTTTCTATTACTAGATAATGAGGACAAAAATCCCTTCTGTTCTCATTTTCCTTTGTTATTTTGTTATTATTGTTTTTTCGTCCTTTGAATATTTTAATATTTATATACCTTTAATACAATAATATTTATATACCTTTAATACAATAATATTTATATACCTTTAATACAATAATATTTATATACCTGTATTACTATTTATAAACAATAATTTTATTTTATATCTTTTAATATTTTTACATATTAAGAGCAATTGGTATTAAAATATTATAAGCAAACCCGTCATTGATTATTTTAATATTTATATACCATAATTATTATAAATCTTAATTTAATATCTTTTAATATTTATACATATTAAAAACAATTCATATTAGAATAAAGCAAACCCGAAAATTCGAATATAAAAAAATAATCAAACTAAAAATCCCTTTTTTTTTCATTAACTATTACCTTTGAATATTTAAATATTTATATATCTTTAATATAATACTATTTATAAACAATTTAATTTTATATCTTTTAATATTCATACATATTAAAAGCAATTAATATTAGAATATTGAAGTAAACCTGAAAATGGAAAGGTAAAAGATAGGATAAACATCCCTTTTGTTTCTCATTGTCTATATTACCCTTGAATATTTGGGTTTGTTTACAATATGTGGCTTTCTAGTCTGAGTTGAACGAGAGAATAGTTTATCAAGCGTTTTTATTGATTAGATCAAGTGGTTAAACTAAGACTAAACGTTGATTTAGACGGGTAGTTAGAATATAATTGTATTAAAGAAAATTATATAAGAACATAATCAGTTAGTAAAATATAAAAAGAAAATCTTTGAAATTTCGAAATAACATTTTATTAAATTGTCATGTATTTCAAGAGCATTATTGTTATTTTTTTTTTTTTTAAGAAATTGATTTTATGGTTGGAATTGGAAGGGAGGATGAAAGTATCGAAAGATTTTACTGGCTAAAGTGAGCTGGCGAATCTTTTGCTTGAGAAGACTAGGTGATAGATAACGATAAAATGGTCATTGGTTTAGTATATAAGTAAAAGATTTTCAAGCATTTAATATTAAAAACTGACATTCCTTTCTTTACATTTTTAGCTTAGATTACAGTATGTTGTTTTTGCAATAAGTGTGGGAATGAAAAAATTATATAAATTGCTTTTACTGTTTCAGGCAAGGGTTCATTTGAATGCTAATTTTGTATAGAAATTAGCAGTTAAAATAAAAGTATCATTTTTTCATGCTCGAATCTAAACATTGAATACAGCCACTGTTTAAAAGATTGTTGAATTTTCGGATGGCTCTTTAAATGCAAGACGTTGCGGCCTTAATATCAGTTTATATAGTTACAATTTTATTTTATGAAATTAGCGAAAATTTCAGAAATAACATTAGTAATATATTTTGTATTTCAATCAATTTTCAAGCTAGAAAAGGCATATATTGAAAATTTTTTTTTGCAAAAGTACCTGGAATATAATGACAAAATTATGAAACGATTTAGTGCTAGAAAGAATAAATTTTTAAAAAATGTATTGAAATTTGTACTTATTTCATGCAGGATATTAAGTAAATCCTCAAATTTTATTGTTTCTAGTTTTTTAAAGAAATTTATTGATTAATACGAAGCAAATGAGGACATAACGTAAAAATGTTTTTCATGAGCGTAGGTCGAGAATTTCTTGTGTTGAAATGAAACAATTATCCGTTCCTTCGTATTTAGAATAAAGGTTCTTTGTTCGGATTTAAAATCTGTAACAAGATATCAACTTAATTTCTTTCTTTCTTTAATAAACTTTCATGGAGATCAATTTTAAATAATTAATTACTTACAAGAATTTAACAGCTGCAACTGGAAATTCCGTGATACAAACAGTAGTGTATAAAATTGCATTTCTAATTCAGTTCTACTGAAATATATTTTAATTCTTTTTATTTTCATCTGCTTCGTATTAATCATATGTATAACAGTTATAGTTATACATATGATTATCTGTATAATAACATGAACTATATGTAATATAATAACATGAATTATATATAATATAATAACATGAACTATCTGTATTATTATAACATGAACTATCTGTATTATTATAACATGGAATTTTATGTGCTGTCGACAATATAAAGAGACATACTGACGTTTTAAAATGCATATCAATTACTTACAGTGAAATTTCAATTTACTGTGCGGACATCCCTAAGAATTCCATTCATAATTCGTGTAATACTCAAGCACGTGTTATGCCTCATCGTACACTTTTGTTAACATTGAATGTGCTATATGTCTCATTAGTAGTGAATGACCTTACGTCAAGCATCCTGTGCAAAAAAATTTCAAGTTTCGGCTATTCAGTTTTTTTGTTTTATTTAATTTATGATATCAATAATTAAATGTTTCTTACGAATGTGCAGAAATTTTAGTAGATCTGAAAAAAAAAAAAAAAAAAAAAAAAAAAAAAACTTTGTTATTATATAATAACATTTTTTCATTAAACTTAAATTAACAAATAAAGTAAGAAATAAAAATTCTTTGCAGGGAACATTGAAACTTTTGATAATGATGATTTAAAGGCCTAAAAAACATATTAATAAGCAGAAAGGAACAACAGTTTTCGTTGTAGCATTTTTTTCTCACGAGAAGAGTTTTACCATTTCATTCCCAGAAGAGAAGAACGTATGTTATTTGACAAGTATATAATAACAACCCATCACTCAGATTTGACAGTAGACGAGCTTTATTGTGGGTAGTTATATTACATGCAATTAGTGTTTTGTACTAATGAGAACAACCTGCCACTGTAATATGATAGCAGATATTCGGCATCATGTATAATGCGGAAATTAATGAATGTCTGTGCGACATTCACAGGTTGAAATAACTACAGGTTGAATATGAATTTTGCTACGAATTGTTTCATCGTGATTGGAGATAGACCACGAGTTGAGAAATGTCTACTCTAATAAGAAGTGAGGGAAGCCGAAGTATCAATATTAATTTGCAACAACATTAATGTTTTACAATCTTATTAAATTTAAAAATATCCTATACTTAATTCAACTTTGTACGTTTGACTCAACACATGACGCCATAAACTAAAAAACGAAATTTACAGAAGTAGAATTCTCTTTTCAGTATTCAGTAAAATGCAACTCCTACAGATATGCGTCATCGGCAACATATTTATAAAATACTTTTAATTTTAAAAAATATCCTAAACTAAATTTATATTTGTTACAGCATTTATATTTATTATATTTAGTACAGTGTCACAATAAATCGAAGAACAAAGCTTACAGAAGTGCAATTTTCACTTTAAGAAAAATGCAACTCCTACAGACATCCCTGTATTTCCAATTTTAATTTGTAACAATATTAATATTCTACAATCTTATTAAATTTAAAAGCATCCTTTACTAAATTCAACTTCTTTACTTTGTACGTTTTACTCAACACATGACGCCATAAATTAAAAAAACGAAATCTGCAGAAGTAGAATTCTCTTTTCACAATTCAGAAAAGTACATCTCCTACAGATATGTGTGTTGTAATAGAATAGCCAACATATTTATCATACACTTTTTAATTTTAAAAATATCATAATCTAAGTTTATATATTTTTTTGCATCGTACGTTTTATTTTATACTTGTCACAATAAATTGAAGAACAAATCCTACAGAAGCTGAATTTTCCTTTTAAGAAAACTGAAACTCCTACATACATCCGTATATTATCAATTTTAATTTGTAACAACATTAATATTTCATAAACTTATTAAATTTAAAAATATCCTATACTAAATTCAACTTCTTTGTATGTTTTGCTCAACGCATGCCCCAATAAAATAAAGAACGAAATCTACAGAAGTAGAATTCTGTTTTCAGAATTCAGAAAAGTGCAACTCCTACAGATATGCGTGTAGTAATAGCATAGATAACATACACTTTTAATTTTAAAAATATCCTAAGCTAAGTTTATATTTTTTACTTCGTACGTTTTTATTCGATATGTCACACAATAAATTGAATAACGAAGCCTACAGAAGCGGAATTTTTCATTTAAAAAAGGGCAACTCCTACAGATATCCGTATACTAACAATATCAATTTGTAACTACATTAATGTTTTACAATCTGATTAAATTTAAAAATATCCTATACTAAATTCAACTTCATTTCTTTGTAAATTTTATTGAGCATATGACACCGTAAAGCAAAGAACGAAATTTACAGAAGTACAATTATCTTTCCAAAATTGAGAAAAGTGCAACTTCTACAGATGTGTGTGTAGTAATAGCATAGGCAACATATTTAGAATACAACTTTTTAATTTTAAAATATCCTAAGCTAAGTTCATATTTATTACTTTGTACGTTTTATTCGATACTTGTCACAATAAATTGAAGATTACAAAATCTACAGAAGCGGATTTTTCACTTTAAGAAAAGTGCAACTCCTACAGAGATCCGTGTATTAACAACATGCTAAACAGAAAGAAACAATGATTTTCGCAGAAATCGGGCAACACAGTGTGTAGCGTATCTCACTCTCCGAAACGGTTACCAACAAACAACCGAAACGGTGAATTTGAAGAGATAAGATGCTTTTTTTTTTTTTTATCTGTGAGTAATCAATTCCGTCTCCCCAAATTGTGCGTTATACTGTTTACTTTGTCTTTGATGTAGATAAATAAACGGAAAAAAGATTTTTTTTTTTTTTTATTTGTTCTGTTTGCCGTAAGGAGCTATCACTCGCTGAGTTATTTCTGGAATCACGTAACAATTTTTATTAAGATTTCCACACAATTTATTTTTAAATGATTATCTTATGCTTACAATGCATGATGCCGTTTCTCTTTTTCAATAAAACGTTATTTATTTATTTTTATTTTTTTTGGTATTTACAAATTCGAATACATGTTCTCAGATTTAATTAAGTGAACAAAGAGCGATACAAACGTTTTTAAATAGAGTGATGGTATAGAGTAATATTATTTCGTAAATCACTTTATAAATATTATAAAAAGCATCATTACTAATAATACTTCATATAGAGTGTTAACACTATTGCGTTTATTCCTCTATAAACATTTTAGAAACTTCTTTTATTGACGCAACAGGCCCTGGTGGGCAGTCTTACCAGACAGATTTCCAGACAGGTTTCTTTTTACTGGGTAGTGTTGTCAACCCTACGCCCAAAGCTCTGCAGTAATATTAGACCAGGACCTACGATTTAAAGAGGATTCCAAACCACTATAGAAATCCATAACACGCCGGAACTCGAACTCGAAACCTGTGGCACTCGGCCATCAGACCCAATGTTTTAAGATACCATTATTAATGCCACTTCATGCAGAGTGATACTAATACTTTTAAATCAAGGGAAAGGATTCACATCCAATCAAGATTGCTTTGAATACAGAGTGGAGTAAGAAAGGAGTGGTTCATTATGAGCCGTTGTGGGACAGTTCAACAATAAGAGTTGAACTTATCTGTTCAGCAGCAGTAAACTTATCATTGTAATTATCTGTAGATGGGTACATTTAGTAGCCGTCACAGAAGTGATAACATCTTCACTGAGCTGGTAAACTGGTAAGAACTAAATTCTATTGTATAAAATAAAGACAGCAAATTAATTGCACTGCAAAATGTAATTATATCTTCAAACCAGGAGCACAGTACAGTTTGCAAATATATACATAACTAGTATAGGACAAACAAAAGCCTGTGATAACACTGAATAGTTGTTTTAGCATTCTTCGATTATGGCTTCAGGTTTGGTGTTTTCCCTTTGTTGTTTCAGATTTCCCCTTTTTTTAGTGGATCGAAAAGGGGGTCCAGTCAGAGTTCTCACCCACATCATTCCCAAACTGTATAGAGGCAACTCAGCTCTAGGTACAGTGATGATGTTGTGTAGTAATAGTGGTTCGAAATCCACTTTAATCCGTAGGTCCCTATCTAATTAACCTAAAATGGGCAAAAAATGACCGTAGAGCGACAAACCAAACCAATCTTCTATCGTTTACTGTGGGCTTTGTGATTGGCTCAGCAACACTTGGCTTCTTAGGAGCTAGCTGAGTTGAGTTATTTCCTTTCACGATTCGTTATTACGCCTGAGGCATTTAAAAGCATTTTTTCAGAAAAACAGCCTTCTTTTAACAGCAAAGAATGATCCTGCAGCAGGACAATTTCAATCACACCACAATAAAAGGGAGTAGGAAAAATGACTCCAGAAAAATTTTATAATGATGCTTTACCTCCTATATTATCCCGACCTTCCTCAGATAGATTATTATGTGTTAAGAATCTTACAAAAGTCAATTTGCAGTATTTGAACCTGACTTCAACAGAAGAGTTGAAAAGAAGCTAGATTCTTTCAGTAAAGCAAAACCAAATGAATTTAATACAAAGAAAGGCATCTCAAAGCTGGTGGAAAGATGGCTTTGAAAAAAGCTAGTGACTAAGTTGAAGATTAAATAAATATATTTCTGCTTTCAGTTTTTTGGTTATAGTTTCCAGTTTTGTTCCAGTCGAAAAATTAGCAGAACTTTCATTACAACGCAATACTTATATAAATAACTAAACCTTCTTTTCTTTTTTTATTTTATTATTATTATTATTTTTTTTTTTTATTACAATACCAAGCTTCAAATCATACAAATACGAACATTAAATGATTCTTTTATATAAAAAAAAAATATTCTATTAGAACTTTCTACTTTGAAGGAAAAAAAGAAATCAGGTTTTTTTTTTCTAAATTCCCTGTAGTCTTGTCGGTTAACATCACCTGCGTTTTGAACAAACAATGACAAAAGAAAGAGAGAAAAAAAAATAACAATCTGTTAAAAAAAAAAAAAAAAAAAAAAAAAACTTATCAGCTACCGAAATAATAGAAAAATTACGAGAGGCAACCCTAAAATAGAGGCCAAGATACCAGAGTGGGGGCGTGAAGTTCTGATTGATTGACGCGCGGATGGACAGCTTTGATTGCCAGCATCTACCAGTTCTTCATTTTATTGACTCTGCCTTCTTTTCCTTCCAAGAGATACTGAACAAACAAACCAAAAGAGGTTAACAGATAACAAAGAATAATAATAACGCAATGAAAAAGAGACAAAAATCCACATATTCCTTGCAAGTATTGGAGGCAAAAAGTCATTTTTCTATCTGCTTTTCCTCCTCTGTTGACAAGGTTAAAGTGGCACGTGATGGATTGTTGGTCCGGGAACCCTATGTCTTCTTTTACCTATGCTGTCACTTTGTGTGTTCGCCGTGACACGTATATTTATACGAATATTCTTCTTGCTTCGTTTCGAAGAGGGGGAAGCTTGCAAAAATTAGATAACCCCTGAATCCATCTTGATGGAGTGGGACTTCTTGGTTGCGACGTGGCAGGTGGAGTTTTATTCCGTGGATGATAGGGTTCGCAAACAAGACAGCCGGGTTTTCATGCCATTCTTCTTATTTTGTACATGCATTCGTTATTTAGAAGCATTGTTCATAAAACATTTGATGCAAAACATATTTTTGATATAATCCAGAATGAGCATTGATTTTCTGTACCTTTACAGTTATGATTATCATTCTATACCCAATATAATGCATACTTGGGCTTGGAATGGCTTAGTAGAGTTTTGTTTTGAACGTCGTAGGTATCTTGTGTTCGAAAACGCACGACTGGGTATCTATCCTTGTTTATGCATGTTATTTTGGTACATGGATAGTAACATTCGAGTGCATGAGTAATCATTGGTTTAATATCATAGGTCACAAACTATTTGATACAATGCAGATTTCATTAAAAAGTATGAATGAACATTTAATTATTGAACCTTTATGGTTATTATTATCATTCTATACCTAATATAATGCTTATCTAGGCCTGGTGTGGCCTGCTGTAGTTTTATTTTTCAAATGGCAGCCATCATAAATTCAAAAAATAAACAGGCTAGTTTTGATACTAATCTCCCTCATTTTTATATAGGGTTCCTAGTGCAGGAGTAGCTACTGGTGTAGTGCCATAGGTCCCAAATTATTTGATACAATGCAGATTTCATAAAATAATTATGAATGAGCAATGATTTACGGAATCATTATGATCACTATTATCATTCTGTACCTATGTAATGTATGATACAATGTAGTTTGGTATGATACAGGCCTAGTTTGGCAAGGCCCTGGAGAAGCCTGGTGTAGTTTTATTTTGCAAATGGTAGCCATCATAGGTTCGAAAACAAACAGGCTTTGTTTTGTTATTATTCTAGCTACTGGTTTAGTACAAATAGGTCACAAACTATTTGTCACCATGCAGATTTCTTAAAATAATTATGAATGAGCATTGATTTTCGGAACTTATTATTATCATTCTATACCTAATACGATGTATACCTAGGCCTGGGGCAGTGTGGTAAATTTTATTATGTGACTGGTGCGGCTTGGGGTTAAAAGACAGGCAGCTTGGTTTGATATTATTTTTTTTTTTTTATGTATTGCTTGCCATGTTCCCGGTCCAAACTCATTTGAAAAACCAAAAGAAAAACTCGAAAGTTATTGAGTCTAGGTCGGGAATGGACATGTTAAATCAGAACATCCAGAGATCTGCAGTGCTTCTATTAGACTTGAAGAGGAGCGTAAGAAGGTGTGAAACCTGAAATCTTTCAAGAGAGTGTGAGAGTGTTAATGTTAATTGTATTACTATGCACTGCTGTAACTGTAATTACAAATTTAGTGACACAATACAGTTGTAGTATAGTATTCTGAGTAATCGTGTTGAACTCTGGGTAGAGTTGAATGTGCTAAACTATCCTTCAAGTGACGAAAGAGAAACCGACATTTGAAACCACTAACAATAATGATTTCATATTATAAAATAATTTACAACAAAAAATCCGAAGCTCATCTTGAATAAAACCAAATCTGCAGCAAATTTGCCAGTCACTCCTGATCAAGTATAGGGTATTTAAAACAAGAATACAGAATGTCACATCTGACTCTGATGGATATTTTTGATGCATATAAATACTTTATTAATATGATGATATATTTTTAAGACTCACAGAAGTGCGTTTAAATTAAAATTTAATGGTTATTGGCATTATTTCTAGATAATGAAGCATTTTAAAGAAGTTCAATTAGATATAATTCTGGTATACGTAGAAAACCTTTATGTTTGCAAAAAAAAAAAAAAAAAAAAAAAAAAAAAAAAAAAAAAATTGCAATATAAAACAGCTTTTCAATGAAACATTGCCATAAATGATTCTTGCACTACTAAATTATAAGTACTCCTTCACTTATTTCGAATATTCTTTTAATTAAAGAGAAACAGTTAAGCCATTTCCAAAGATTTTATTGAAGATGCTCTCTATTAGCATTCGTGGGTTGAAGTCTTATTGAATCGATTATTGAAATAAATAAACAGAAATGCAGATTGAATAACTGATATATGTATATATATAATATAAAACAATACGTAAACAGATACTTTATAATATACATAGAATAAATATATTTGATATATTTAAAACATCACGTATGATTAGTTATATTTCGAAGATAGGCAAAACATAAGTATTAAAATTTTTATATTTCTATCCGTTTCTTTAGAAATATTTTCACATAAAGATTTATTTTTTTTTTATAAAGAGTGAAATGGTCTTGTGCCAAAGAAATATTTTATAGTATATCATCCATATTTTTGTACGAAGAGTGGTATAGAGGTGTATAAATATCTGAAATATTTCTATATATTTCTCAAAAACATTTTTGCATCAAAATTCATAACAATTTATTTTCGAAATAAATGGGCATAAATGGGCATGTATATATATTAGTTTTGACTGAATAAAATTTTGAAATATACTACATTTAGTAAAATCATATACTAGGTTAAAAAATGCATGAATGTATTATTATATCTTTCACATTTTTGAAGCAGTTACGAAAGTATTAAAAATAACTGTACATTTTCCCTGGCTATTTCCTATACATATATAATTTTCAAAATGGATAGTATTTAATTTTCAAGAATGCGTTCATAAACGTGTGAAATTTTTTAATACTGCTGCAAAAGTAAGATTACTTTAATTTCTAGTGACATCGCAAATTATAACTAACATATTTATTCAGTACTACTCAAACTTTCTTCTTTAACAAACCAATTAAAAGGATTTTTTTCACCGGATACTAAAAATCTTAGTCACAGAACACCAGCCCATCGAAAGTCTGATTTCCTGACAATGCAGATTTCTGATTTTGCCGATTTATTGAGTGGGATTTCAGTATTCTGCGAAAAGTTTCATTAAGACGGAAAAAATCTTCCACACTTCGCTGGACTACTTTTAATTATTAAATAGTAGTACATTTATTTTATATTATCAAAAAAAAAAAAAAAAAAAAAAAAAAAAAGGAAATAAATAACAGCAAAGGTTTCGAAAACAGTTTTGAGATTGTCCCTAGAGTCAATAGAAATCGAGATATAACTATTTAAACACGAACCATTAAGTATATGAATCCATGCATTTAAATTAAATATTTGGAAAACAGTATTTTTTTTTTTTCCCTACATTTCCTTAAAAATAGCAGTCATTATAATAATTTTCAGGACCTAATGAAATTTTAACTGTGTGATTTTAATGATGTTATATATGCATTGATCTAAAAGATTTTGTTGTTACTTACGCCTTTATTGGAACTCAATCCATACAATACTAAAAGAATTTAAATATATTTTTTAGAGTTGACTTATTGCCATTTTTATTAAAAATATTACTTTTTTTTTTTTTTTTTTTTGTATTTTTGCTCTAAATGATTTGATCGTTTGTAACTCAGCTATGATTAACAATATTATTTTTTTAATTTAATGCATATATAAGGATATACTATATGTGATATGTTTCCTTTAGTTAGAATATTTACCTCAAGTAAAAAAAATACATTTTTTTTTTTTTTTTTTTGTAATTTTTTTGTCCATTTTAACAAAAAAAAAAATATTCATGTATATATTTTAATTTTCATGCTTATCAATGCATTATAATCTAATTTTACAATAGTAGAAAAAATCCACAAAATGTTATTTAAAAAATTAGGTACAAATAAAAAATCATGCGTCGCCTGGGTATCTTGCATGATGCCATTACACCAGCGGCGCAAACTACTATAACATAAATACAATATAATTTCTAGGAAAACTGAAATAAATGAAATATAATTTCTATGAAAAATTAAATAAAGATGTTGTAATTTTTAGAAAACTAAAAAAAAAAAAAAAAAATGAATTTTTTTTTGAAAATTAGAATGAATATAATTATGAAAATTATAATAAATGAAATATAATTTCTAAGAAAAGTTAAATAAGTCTCATGCAATGTTGCCAAATTTGATAATAATCAATAAAATAATAATAAGTGCATAAAATTCATGAAATTTCGATCGTGCTCATTGGAAATTTGCACCGCTAGCATACAGGAGGACTTTGGTTTGTATCTGCTGTCGGTGTCCTTTACAGTCACTTCTTTCATAAATGTGAAGACTGGATGACGATTGACAGCGTACGTAAAGCACTTTATACCTATAGTCAGACTGCTTTGTGGCGTTTTCCAGGGTTTTTTTTCCATATAACACGTAAATTTTGAGCAGTTAATCCTAAAAATCCTACAGGAATTAAAAGCTCGTTGACTGTCGATAGTCCAATTGTTCATAGCAGGCATAACTGGAAATAGCCTGCTGATGTTAAAAATGAAAATAAAAATGTTGATAGTGGCTTTCTTTTACATTTACGTTAAATATAATTGGAAGTTAGAAATATTATTTGAAAAACTACTACTGCTAAGAACTCGTAAAATAATAATTAATAAATAAAATAAAAATGAATATTATATAAATTTATAGCAACGACGATTGTTCATTTCCTTGTGTTAAAGAGAGTTAAATAATTCATTCCGATTAACACTGAGACGTGTGCTTGACCACCATTTGCGATGGACGTTTGCTAAACATCCTGAGCAGCTAAATCTCCGCCCCTAATCTAAAAGGAGTCCATTGCCTTTATCACCGATGACCAAAACAAGGGGAATAGGTGCAGGACCGCAGGATTATCTGTGGGTCTTGAGGGAGGAAGTCCATTTGCCGTAAGCAAACAAGGGGTGGGAGGAAGATGAAGTCAGAGGGGTACCACGAATTGTTAACAAACTCATAAAGTAGATAAAGGACCTCGGTGGTTTCACTTCAATGTCGCGGTTTCCGGGCGATTTTCCTTTAAACAGACACTTAATGTAACATCCTGGCGACCGTCTGCCATTATCGTTGGATAACTTTAAAATAGGTGAAGTAATGGACCAAGTTATGGTGGCAGATGGACAGTCGTATGTCTCCCTGGTTGACACAGATAGCGTCAAATATGTTACTATTTATGGCTTGCTGATACAGGAAAGGAAGAGGCCAGACCAGGCGACAGATATTTGTCGTCGCGGAACGATGGGAAATTTCTCCGAAATATCAGTAATAATTATTTGCTGGGATCTCCACTGACGGAATCGGATGAAGACAGCTAATCAATTATAATAATGGCTGTCGTCGGTCATGGAGACATTTCTTTGAATTACTTCAATTTTAGGAATAAATTTTATCACAATAAAGTTAATTTTAAAAGCAATTCATGTGTTATTCGATTTTTATTTATTTGTGTATTGGCGATAAAATAAAAGGAATAATAAGTAGGCATACATACTTGCTCTTGATTGTTATTGAACTATGGAAATTTCTGAAATATCAGTAATAATTATTTGCTGTGATCTTACGAATCAGACGAAGACATCTAATGAATCATGATAATGGCTGTCGTCCGTCATGGTGACAGTTCTTTGAATTTCTTCAATTTTAGGCCTACTACATTTTAATGCAATGAAGTTAATTTTAAAAGCAATTCATGTGTCGCGGAAAATGTTAATTGGTTTTTATTTATTTATGAATTGCTGATAAAATAAAAGGAATAATAAGTAGACATAAATACTTGCTTTTGATTGTTATTGAACTATGGAAATTTCAGAAATATCAGTGATCATTACTTGTTTAAGATAATCAACAAGTTTTGTAATTAGATTAATTAATTAAATCAAAAATTCCAATGACTGCTGATATAAGTAATGTTGTTTACTATGTCATAATTTAAATTTTTTTTGCTAAAAGAAGGAAATAAGGAATTATTTAACACAGCAGCTATTTGTAAATGTTAAGTAATGAAGGAATTTGATGTATCATTAAAATAACCAGTATTTTTTTTAAATTACGGTCATAATATACAATTTTGAGATGTAAATTAAGAACTTCAGTACTAAATTTCAACTTTAACTGCCCTAACAATGCCCATTTTGTCACTGTTTAAAATTTTCTGCTAAAGATAAGAATTGCCAATTCAAGGCAGTTGCAATTTGTAATTGATAAATAACGAAAAATTCTGAAATTTCATGGACAGTATTTGCTGTAGCAATGGTTTACTGTTAGAATCAGACCAAATAACCAGTCATGAAAGTGACTACTTCTGATTATGGCGAAATTTCGATGAATTGTGATATCAAGAGATCGATTTTATGAACTTTTATGGTAATTTTAGCCTAACAAATATAATTTTAAGGCAATTTGAGTACTGTAGTAGCCGTTACTGGAAAATTTAAGTTGATGGCTGTTTATCTATTGCTGTTATCTATTACTTGATGATGAAAGAAAGAAAGAAAAAACATGAAAGCAGATAGAGTATGTTCTTATAAGAATTCGTACACTTTAAGGACAAACCAAAACTACATAAAATTTAAGTCGGCCCTTATAAAATGGCCTTATATCTCAAATAAATTTGATGAAAATAAAAGTCTAGCAATCAATTCATAAATAATAGTTGTTTATGATAATGAATGTGGAAATTAATATTCCTGGAAATAACTTAGTATATAATTAACTCACTATACAAGTAATTTTAGTGAATAAGATAAATTCACAAATTGTGCAGACTCTTTATGACTTGATAACGGAGGAAGAGGGCAAATCAATTCTGACAGCAGATATTGGGGATTATTGAGCAAAGGACTTTCCACGATAAATGTCATAACTCTTAGGTACAGTTAAGTATAGTTTGATATTTCAGTAACTGTAACATTTCTGATCTGCCCTGGAAGAAAATAACCAATCATTAAACTGGACGTTTTATTGGTATCATTGAAATGTGAAACACCTAAAATATTGAAGGCATTTATAATTTACTGAAATATATGATATGACGTTTCCGGGTTGCAGAAAATAAAATTCTTTTAGTTTCAATAAATTTTATTAAGAAAAAAACATCGGTGAAAAGTGAAAAAAAAATAATAAAGTGTTTGGCAAATTGAAAAGGAAAAAATTATTTTAAATCACTATTTATAAACGAAAATAAATATTAAGCCAATCTAATGGGACCTGTCTAGTGCTGGTGCTCTGGCGCTTAGTGCTACAGATTTCGTGTTCAAGTCTCGGCAGTGTCGTGGATGTTTGTAGTTGTTCGGAGTGTAGGTACCGGTCTAATATGACTGTTGTGAGAAATGCTGACAACCGTACCCAGTAAAATGAAAGCATGTCCTGACTCGGAATCTGCCGATAAACAGACGCCTTGGCCCATTATGGAGCTGTTGCGTCAATGAAGAAGAAGTCAATCTAATCAAATATTTGAAACAAACTAAAACATTACTAAAAAAAAAAAAAAATTTAATCATTACGCCACCGAGATTATATCTAATTAAAGATAACAAATAAGCATTTTTTTTTTTAAATGTTTGCCTACGCACCAAATAAGAAAAATTATAAATGCGAAGTGAAAAATTGGACTTCTTGTTTTTAAGATGTAAGAAATAAATGTCTTATTTTATATTCATAGGTATACTACATGGTCAACTCCTTTTCAAATGTTGGTATCAGCAACAAATTTGCTTTTGAAAAGGCATTAAAATATATATGTATATATATGACCACTACAAAGATAGATGTGTAGCAAATCCAACGTTGTCCAATGTGTACCACAGAGTATCTTTTACATTGAACCCACAGTTTGCCACTGATATTTGAGATAAACTCAGCAAGGGCAGTTGAAAGATAACACCATACTTCTTTTATTTTTGAGATCGATGGACTTTATCTATGGGCTTATCTTATTTATAAAACGTGAAAACTTTCAATTCGACATTGTTTGTTGCGAATTGAACCAAACTTTAGCTAGCTGAGAAACCCAAAGCAAGGTTGAGGAGACGGCTAGAAATCTTTGAATCCTAACTCTCAACCGTAATTTTAAGTACTAATGACTTTTTACTGATGGATTTAGAAAATTTTGCTTAATATTTTCTAAATCCAAACGTCTCAATTTGTTACTTTTATTGAATACATTTATCTACAAACACAATTTTCGCACTATAGCATTTTTTTTCTCACGGGAAGAGTTTTGGCCTTTCATTCCCAGAAGAGAGGATGTATGTCATTTGACAAGTAGATAATAATGATCCATCACTCAAATTTGACAGCAGACGAGTTTTATTGTGGATAGTTAAATTACATGCAATTAGAGTTTTGTACTAATGAGAACAACCTGTCACTCAAATCTGAAAGCAGATATTTAGTATCATGTATAACGAGGAAATTTGCGAATGTCTGTGCGACCTTCTCAGTCGAAACAATTACAGATTGAATATGAATTATACCATGAGTTGTATCACCGTGACTGGGAATAGACCACAAATTGAAAAATGTCTACTCCAATGAGAAGTGAGGGAAGTTGGCCCCTCCCCTCCCTTATTGACTGATTGTCTTAAAAGGAGTTTCATTATTATTATTATTTATTTATTTATTTTGTGAAGAAGACCAAGTCGACCAGAAATGTTGTTTTTTCTTTTCTCTGATGTGACTGAATAGGCTGGAGTTTTCCGTCTGTTTTCTAAGTGAGCCCTTTGTGGTTTCGTGAATCGCGCTGTGTGATAATTAAGGTCTGCCGCATACAAGATGTTTTTATTTGTCGTTGACTCGAGAACTCTGAATATCTCCGAACTTAGTGAATCCGAACGATTAGTGAATTGCACTTGTGTATCTAATTTATATCCTTAATTTTCATTTTTCGTACTGTAAATATTGTTCTAATGCAGCTGGCAATACAGAGATAGTTAATCTTTATGCCATAAGCAAGGGCTGCACCGCTGTTACCCATTTAGCCTACCCAGGAGGAAATGCATAACTTGAAGATATGCGACGGACGCGAGTTCTGTATATATGTATAAAGAGAGAGAGAGAGAGTTCTGTATATATGTATAAAGAGAGAGAGTTCTGTATATATGTATAAAGAGAGAGAGAGAGAGTTCTGTATATATATATACAAACACTATATATATATATATATATATATAATGTTTGTAAATAAAATTTAAAGTGTTCCCATGATCCCATGATTCTGAAAGTGGAACAAAGGACATATTATAACTTCAAAGTGTAGTTTTTACACTAATTTAAAATATATCTTTATACTCCAAATTTGCTTACAATATATATATATATATATATATATATATATATATATATATATATATATATATATATATATGCAGACACAGACAAAGTATCATAGAATAACTCAGTGGTTCTGAAAGGGTGCACCTTAGAAAATTTCCAGTTGCGCCCTATGGTATTTCAGAGAAATATGTGTCTGGATATAATAAATATACTTACTCTCTTTCTTTCTAGTTTTCCCGTTCAAAGCTTTCGTTATGAACAGGTTAGTACCGTTCTGATTTCTTTCTTTTATTTGCATAAAAACTGCCAAACAGGATAATAAGCGAAAACGAAATTATACGAAAAGCGTTAGCGTCTTCTAAAAGCTGTAACATCAATGTGATTTTCAATGTTAAAAAATTTCCGATCCAGACTATGAGAATCTTCCTTTTGTAAGTAATACTCTGTGGAGTTCAATTATTCGATTCATACTATTGACTTGTCTATTATTAACCGAAAAGAAGAACTTGTATTTTATATCCACTGATCGTGGATGGAACTGTCTCTTGAAGCTGAAGCTTTTGAATTTCTATAAAAGAAGAATGCGTGCCAATTTCGAAAAAGATTTGAACGTTTTGCTACTATTATTGGTCATATATATGTGAATTAGGATTTTCTACCCTCATCACAATTAAATGTAAAAAGAACCAAAAACCTTCTATGAATTGACGAGGAAATGATAATTATTCTTTCGTATATGCCTCAACATTGAAGAAAGCGCTGCGACCCTTCAGGCTCAGGTTTCTCATAAATAAGAGAATAAATATACTTGGGGTGCGTTTCATTTAATTTTTTTTATCACATTTTTTTTTTATCACATTTTATTTCTGTATTATTTAACTTAGTGTCACTCAGAAACTCGTATACAGTGCGCCTACTATTATTTGTAGGATTTTTAATGCGCCCAGACTTCAAAAATTTTGTGAACCACTAGAATATCTTAAGAGAAGCTTTAAAAAAAAGTATTTTCAATCACAAAATTGGAATGACTGACGAGTGAACAATTTTTAGTAAATCACCTGCCCTCCTCCAGATGTATGGCTCAAGTCCCGGCGGTGCCATGGATGTTTGTAGTGGTTCGGAATCCACTTTAAACTGTAGGTCCCGGTCTGTTTAGCCTAAAGTGTGTCTCTGGCGCTCGGTAGCACAGGTTTCGGGTTCGAGTCCGGCGGTGCCATCGATGTTTGTGAGTGGTTCGGAATCCACTTTAAACTGTAGGTCCCGGTCTGTTTAGCCTAAAAGTGTGCACAAGATGACCAAAGAGCAACAAACCAAACCTAAAGTGTGTATAAGATGACCATAAGTGACAAATCGAACCAAACCTCCAGATGTACATTTCCTGCCAAATCTTGATGAGACAGCAGGGTTTCTATAAAAATAGCGATACGTGATATAGTTCACCGCTTACCATGTTGGTTAATTTATTGCTGTTTGGCGATCGCAAATCTCATCCAAAGTGCAATACTCGGTGACAGATACCTCCGGTTCTAGAGTCTTTAGAACTTTGATGAAAAATAAATAAAATGAAAATCCTTTTTTATGGAAATGGTCGGTTTTTTTTTTATGGAAATGGTCGGAAATGTTTTACTTCCGACTCTGATTGTTCCCCTCTCAAATGTTTTACTCCCGACTGACTATATATATATATTTTTTGGAACATCGAATTTCATAATCGAATTCATTGAAATTTCAGGATCTAGTAAAGAGACAACTGCATAATTATTTTAGTATTTTCAATAGTTAGAGGGAGAAGTCGATATCATTAATATGTTATATAGAAGGTTATCGTTAGTATAGAAGTCGATATCATTAGTATATTATATAGAAGGTTATAGTGAAGTCGAATTCATAAGTATAGAAGTCGATATCATTAGTATCCTTGTAAATGATGTCACTTTTGATTCATATTTGCGCTGCAATGGTTTGATGGGCCAATCACAGAAAATAAACTATTCGTTATAAAAACACTTTGTTTCACTATGATCAACAGCAATAAATAACAAAACGAAATTTGCTCATGAATTAATAAAATAATTGCTTCCAATAAGCTTTTGGCTTTCCATGCTATTGAGTCATGACGTTGGAGTTGTTACAGATTTCGTCGTCTAACTTGCAGAAATATCATCTTTAATACCTCAACACTTGCCAGGTTCTTGATAAAAATGTGTAGATCAAAATACTATTTGTGTGAAGCTAAATGTAATTTTATTTCAGTACTTTTCACGAAAAGTTTGGCCTTCTGGTCTTCTTTTATATTATTAACTTGTTGCATATGTGTGACCACATTAAAACATTATTAGCAATTTGTCTGCAACCGATGTTGAAGCTGTGAGAACAGTGAAATTTAGGTTCTGTAGCGGCTATTTCAATTTAGTGTTGCGGCCTGATGGCCAATGGCTAGCGCTCTGGCCGTTGGTACTGAAGGCTTCTGGTTCGAATCCTGGCGGTGGCATGGATGTGGTTTGGAATCAAGTTAAACTGTAGGTCCCGGTCTGTTTAGCTTACAGTGTGCAAAAGATGACTGTAGAACGACAAACCAAACCACTTTAGTACTTTAGTTGTTAATGCCTGTTAATGCCTGTTAGGGCCGGAAACGCTAAGGTTTCTGATTTCAGACATTACCCTAATTCCAAGAATTTTTCATTGTACAGATGTTATCTTGCTTTCATTCCCCCGTTATTCTGAGAATTTAGATAACTCATATTTGTGCTCAAGGGTTAACAGTTTATGTTTCTTCAAAGCTATCAATCACTTCGACTTTGGGTTGTCAAATTTCCTGCGCAATTATTTTCTGCGAAAATCTAGTTTCACATAGTTTCGGGACACCCCATTCTTCAAGTAGGATTGTCTGATGTGTAGCAATATTATTTTTAATACCCTTAGTATAACTAATGCAAAGCATATGGTATTGTGGAAATTTTTTTTTGTCCACGACTTGAATCATTTATACGAGTCGTAGAAGAAAATCAGCCTTTCATTCGGATTGTAGAAGGAAACAATGAAATCTGTGACCATTATTTGATACAAATGTGGACTGTGAGTAGAATCAGAGGGAAACAAATTATGAATTATTTTGTGAGGTTTTTATAATTCTTAAACAGCTAAATATTCAAAGACTGTCATAACTCGATTTGTATAAAAATAAAGTGTAAGAGTAAATCTAGTGTCTTAATACTCTTTACAGATAGCGTCGATGAGATGTTTTAACATGGTTTGCTGATACAGATTGGAGCTGTTAATCAGGCTAAGACATACATAAGCAGATGTACATGTTAAGACAATTTAAACGTCACGGATCATCATAATCTATGATAATTTATGGTTTTCTAATTGAGAAAATGAAGAGTAAATATTGCAGTAACTATTAATGTATAGCCAGTACAGAAAAATTCTGTTGTATTCTTCGTACATTCATCACTTTACTTATGACAAATGACTTCAAAAAGTAATTGAGTTGTTTTTGTTGACTTTCATGTCACATAAAATTATAGGGTGATTTAGGCTTTTCTAAGCAAGATTTAGGATTTTGTGACAGCACCTACTTATGTTTATTGTTAAAGTTTACAATATCACTAAATAATTTTATTGTTGTAGTAGTTTGTGAGTATAATCTATAAAAATAATAATCCATCACGACAGTGATCGAGGAATAAGGTAATTTAGAATATTTCTGGAATTTCATGCAAATATTCTAGAAATGATAAATATTTCACTTCCAGAATGTGTAGATCTTTTAGAATGTATAACACATTTCTTGAATATTTTGTAAATGACTTTAATTGTTTAAAATTGTTTAAATATTTTATTAATTTTTTTTTTAATATTTTGTAAATTTTTAGATTTTGTAAGTGTTTTTAATACTTTCTAAATAAAAAAACTATAAGTAATTAAAGGGCTGAAATGACTGCCAAAAATAACCTCGATTGCATTGCTATCCATGGATTGCGAATAGAAGAGGAAAACATGACAAAAGTTGTTTTTGATAGCAAAAGTTCTAAAGCTTTTAGAATATGAAAAACTAGTATGTTTTTTCAAAAAGAGTTTGCATAGTCCTTGTTTTTCAAAAGGAGTTGAAAAGATTGCATTTCATTTATTCCATTTGCGTTTCATTTATTTCATTAGTTAAATTACGGATTAGAGTGAAGACTTCCTATGGCGGGTATCTTGCATATTCTCTTCGACCTCTAGTCCAATGAAAAGACTATACACGATGTCCTACAGATCCAATGGAGGGACGCCCTACAAATTAAAGGTGCCCATCTCTGGTATGCAGACAGAAAAATTAAATTCGAATTATTGAAACCCATCTGTCACTTGAATGCTATTATTTTTGTTTTCAAGAGTGACTAGAATTTTTTAAGATTATAATTATATTTGTAACAGTTAAAAAAATTCGTAAAGTAATTAAAAAACCGTATCAATCGTATCTTAATAAGAAGCCTACATAAAGAATTAAGTTAATCAACAATTATACGAAGTAGTATGAAAAGTCACTTAGACTGATGATACAAGTAAATTACTTCTGAAATAATAATTACTTACGTGATTCTTTTTTTCAAGGCACCCAACTAACCTCATTAGATATTCGATAATCATCAGTTTTAAATCAGAAATCAGATAAAAGTAACATAAATTATGTTATTTTACTATTATAAGTTATACTAAACTATTAATAGTATGTTAACTATTATTTTAACTAAAACTATTTAAAAAAAATTAAAAATTAATTTAAAAACTTAAAAATCAGTCGTGCTTAAAAAAAAACAACAATCATCTAGTTTCTGCGATAAGCAATTAGTTGGCGAGTTATTTATGGAAACACAAAAAATGAACTCCCATTGTACATTGACTATCCCTGAAGGCAATATGTAACAACCCAAGCATGGCACATGTCATATTTAGTAACTGGCAGCATTGTTTCCAGAAGCGAAATAGGAAACAATATTGTTTTCCACTTATTAAAAAATTCATAAAGCAACTTTACGACTTATCAGCTCATGTCGCTTTAATAACGATATCTCCATAATAAGCAATCAGTCGGCAGCCCTATCCATCATTCCACTTCTAGCGAGTGCCTAACGAACAAACGTTCCTTTTTCTTCGAAAAGAAGTCTTTAAGATGTCAACCGTAGATTGAGAATTACGATTCAGTGTCCCGTAATCACGTGCAACAAGGCTTACTACGAGTGGGCAGTGACTCTCCAAGAAAATCACAGTTGAGGACAATAAAATAATACATCAACCTTGTTTGTTTTGACGTATGAAAGGTACAGCCTTTTTTTTCCTTTCCTCTCCTTCCCTTCCCTACCTTCCTTGGTGATGTTGATGAGACTGATACGGACAGCTGATTCAAGAGCCGTGTGGCCAAAAGAAAAGGGGGAACCGGATACATGGAATAATTGAATATTCGAGATTGGCCTTTTTGAAGAGGGTTTTTATCGGCTTCCGTTCCACTTATGGACGCATCTCATCGGGTGGTTCGTTAATATGTATCTGATGGCTGTGGAGGTTGGTGGTAGACGGCAGCCTTCTTCTTCCTCGTTCGGCATGTCAGAAGGGTGACTGATGGTCGTTGCACAAGACTGGATGAACTGTGTAATCCAAATTAAAAAAAACGAACTGCCTAAAATTAGAATGAACAGAGCATTGCTCATTTCATTTATTCGTTTATTTTATAATACAAATATGATTGGTATATTCTAGATGTTCATATTTTGATGGAATATGAAAACAAGAAATACCATCAGTTTTAATTTATTGACAAAGAATACCTTTAAATATTAGGGAAGGGGAACATTTTACTTTTGACAAGAAGTTCTATGTATTTATTTATTTTTGTGATGGACAAGAAGTTCTGATCCTTTGTCAATAACGTGATAGCTTGGATGCATTATTTCTATATACGTAATTGTTCAATCTATACGACGTTTATTGGCTAAGATACGTTCCGTTTTAAAATTACGCTATGTGGCTATTGCTAAATAATACGTTAAAAAGCAAACTTTATTTGGATCATTACATATTTGTGAATAAATATTTTTAGGAATGAATATTTTTAATAAAAGTAGATATTTTAAGTCTACAGTAATTTTTGTGTTTTAAAAATACTTAAACTTTTAAAACACATCACACGTCAATTTATGATGATAATTGTTTTTTTATAAAAAAGAGAGATTAAACGTGTAGTATATGTATAATTTTCTGGAGGGATAAGGTTTGTGCGCGTGCAACCTGTTTACAATTTACATTGAGTACGTGTGAAATGAAGTCAAGTGACATCGAATAAAAGCAGCCCGCTGTCAGGTTACATGTGTGTAACTTGATAGCGGTTCTTCTTGCATGTGGCCTGCGACCGAGTATATGCAGCTCGCTGTCAAATTACAGCGAGTATATGTGACACGTGGCTAAATTATAGCGAAGTACATGTGACCCTCTTACATCTGTATATCTCTGACAAAAACGAGAGAATCCAACCTTTTTACTTCACCACATTCGAGACGAAAAAAAAAGACAGTTGGGTCTAATAGTTTGTCTAAGACTAAGATTTGTCTAAGACTAAGATTTGTCTAAGTCTATGACATAAGATATAGTTTGCATGAAATTTCAACACGCTTCAAATTCTACAAAACACATTTATTGACTGAATATTTACAATGGAAACTTAGAGATGTGGATAAACCACTCTGCCACTCAGCCATCTTTGGCCTTTTTACTGTCTTGTCCACCACAACAACACTCTCCCTTCGACATTTATGCCACTGAACTCAGCACTCTAGAACAGAGCTTCATCTTCGGCCATGGCCATCGCTTTTATTAATTACAGTCCTTAACACTTTTTCTTCATTTATCACCTTGCAGCACTTTCTTAGTTGCTTTTTCTCCCATGTGACACAGTTTAGTTCGTCCTTACCAATGTTGGGCCAAACAATTTAAACATGGCAAATGTGCATACATTTTGCAGCATACTAATCATCGATTTGTTTCTTTTATACAGGTATTCATTTTTTTAAATCTTTAAGTTAGTCTGCATATTTTAATCATAGCAATAACAAATTTTAGATAGTTGAATCAGGAAATTTAAATGGATAATTAAATGAAATTGGAACTTCATTAACATAAATAGTTTTGTGTTAACTTTTATTGAATTTTTAATTTCATTTAATTAATCACATAAAATTTTATTCTTTTGTTAGACAGCATCAGAATATCTAACCGTATAAACCCAGCTCTAATCTAAAAATGTAGAACTGGAAGGGAAATAAGAAACATATTAATAATATGGAGCATAAAAATGAAAAGTTTCAGGATTAAGATATGTGTCAGATTAAAAGTATCAGAAAATTAAAATAAGAGGAAAATGAAATAAAAGATGTGGAATCGAAAGAAAAATATAGGGTAAAAATTATGTATAAGAGGCATGTTATAGAAATGGCTTCTGATATCAAGATAAATGTATTCGGTAATAAACTTTTTTGTTCTAATGCATCTGGCAAACACTTAGACAATTGTCTTTAGGCAAGTGCTGCACCGACGTTACACACTTAGCACTACCCAGGAGGTGCGTGTAGCTTGAAGATAAGCTACGGATGCGGAGTAACACTACCCCGCAATGCTCTCTACGAACCTATTAGACCGGGACCTACATTTTAAAGTGGATTCCGGACCACTACGAACAGCCATGGCACCGCCGGGACTCGAACCCGCATCCTGTGGTACCGAGCGCCAGAGAGCTAGTCACTCGTCCCTTCAGGCCCTGCAGTAATAAACTTCAGTATTGAAATTTGGTATAGCAAGTTGATGAGCCATCAGGCATTACTAACAACGCACAACTCAGCAGTTTTATTAACGAAGTTCAAATAGTAAATTAATTTCTTTTTTACAAAGAAATAAGTGTGTCTACAAAAAAGTGAGGACGTTTTTAACATTTTGAATAACAATCTTGATAAATGGCATGGAAGTTGAGTGCATGCATTTGTATAGACGGAGCTCTTAAGAGCTGAGACTGCCTTAAGAGCTTTACATCTTATTGCAACTTATTGTTCTCTTCATAGGGACGCCTTGATGGCAAAAACATTGGGAGAAATATTAACAGAAGTTATGGACCGTGTAGTTCAGATAGTAAACTTTATTGAAAACAAGACATGAACAGATGGCGTCAATGTCGAGGCCGAGGTACCTGTGTACCTCGACCTCATGGCCAATTGGTGCCTAGCGCTCTGATCTTTGGTATCACAGGCTTCGAATCCTGGCTGTGGCATGGATGTTTGTGAGTGGTTCGGAATCCACGTTACACTGTAGGTCTCGGTCTAATTAGCCTTAAGTGTGCACAAAAAATAACCGTAGAGCAACAAACTAAACAAAGACTTGACGAATCACGTTTATTCGAAAAGTTTGTATCGATATGGATTCACAATACAGTCGGCTGCTTTTACACATTATAGTGAGGTGGCTGTCAAGGTTGAAAGTACTTATCTGTGCATACGAGGTAAGACAAAAATACTTGTTTGTTTTTTTCCTGTGATGAAACAATTACATTTTTGTAACCTCCTTCGGAGCGAATTTTGGATTGCCAGGTTACCAAGTTTGCCGATACATTTCAGCAGCTCAATATTTTGAATATTTGCATGTGGAATGAAGAAAATATTTACAATCCATTGACAAAATGAAAGCTTTTCAGAGAAAACTGCAGATTTGTAAAAAAAAAAAAAAAAAGCTTTTGGAAAGTAATTTGAAAATGTTTTCACTAAGTTAAGTTATACTTGCATAGATGAAACATTTCGAATAATAGGTGAACATTAAACAAGTTTAGAAGAACAACCGAGTTCTTATTTTCCATCATTTAGCATTGAACAATACGATTGGATTAAAAATATAGTCAAGGAAATTTCAATTTGGCTTAAAAGAAGTGCTGGTACTATATCCACTGACTGGAAAAATAACAAAAAGAATCGGGATGAAACATAAACCTTTTTATATTTCTATTAAAGAAGGATATGTATAGATTATAAAAGCTAAAAAAACTTTGAACATTCTGCAACAACTTTCAACATAATTATGTGAATTAAAATCTTCTACCTTCACCACAATGAGGTGTAAAAAGATAGAAATATTCCTTGTACTGACTATGAAATAAGAGATTGCCTTTCAAATATATGCCCTAACATTGAAGACATCACTAGGACACATCATGCTCATGTTTCTTTTCTAAACAAGAAGGAACAAACTTAAGGTAAGATTTTTATTGCATTTTTTCTGTACTATTTGACTTAGTATTTTGACATTTTTTATCAGTATATAACTCACCTATAATTATCTGTAGTATTTTAAAATGCCCTTCGACTTACAAAATGTTTGATAACCAAATAATGTTAATATTCGTGGCAAAGGCAGATTGACATGAGTCGAAATGAAAATGAGGGCGATGCATGAGGTCCTATATGAAGGTAAAAGTTGTAATAGGAGATGTGAAGGATTTTAGAAGTGCAGAGTTAAACACAATCTGAAATGTGTAGACATAAAGTTAAAATAAGAATGATATGAAAGATGCAAGATTAGGAAGGGAAATAAATACGATTCAAAGAATACATCTATTTATTTAAAATTATAGACATCTATTTATTAATTTAAAATTATTATGTTAGTTGAAATGAGCAGCTTATAGGAAAAGTAAGAACAGCATATAAGATGCATAGTTACAAATAAAATGAAATGATATATATATATAAAAAACCCGGAAAGTTTAGCCATAATAAATGAAAATTTTGATATGTATGAATTTGTGATAAATATAAGAACATTCTGAAATGTATGGGTTTATAGCAAAAATAAGAACATTCTGAAATTTATGATTTTTAATAAAAATAGGAACTATAGGATTGAGATAAAAAAAATAGCTATGATCATATTCTGTTAATGATAAAAAAAGTTATAAAATTAGCATTAATTCGCTTAATTATTTGCAATATTAAATAACTGATTCATTTAATAATTACTTTTAATTAACTTGATATTAATTATTTTCAATTAACTAATATTAAATTTTAATTAATTTCAAATTTAATTAATTTTAAAGGAAATATTTCTTCAAATTTTATTAATATTGTTTACTTGTAAAATATGAAAAAAAAAAAAAATTTTTGTAAGTTACTTGTTTTTGTCATGGTGAATAATTTGAACTGTCTGGTACATTTATTAATAAAAATAACATTATTAAAATTATTCGAAATATTAATAGGAGTTATGACTGTATAAGTAAACATCAATAAAACATGTCTCAATAGTAAATATTATTTTAAAAATATATTTATAATGACGAAAAATGTAAAAACTGTAAACATTCATTGCTTATAAATGGGTGCACACACCGTTCTGCAATAGCCTTAAAATATTCCTAATTAAAATTATATGAGGGAAAAAAATGATCGTTGATGAGCGTTTATACAGCAATGAACTTTTAATGGAAATCCAGAAAAAGAAGTTTTGTATGCTCTTGCATCTAAATCGAAGAAAAATTTATATTTCCTTGTAAAAAACATTTCATTCTCGTGCTTAAAGAATTCAACAAAAAAAATCTCCTCATTACACGAGGCTTAGGTTTAGCTGGAACTTCCTCTAAACTGAGGACGGGCAATTAAACAAGAGTTGAAAACGAAACATTTCCATAATGACACCCAGGAAGGATGCGTTATGTATACACTATCCAACCTGTTTCTTTTAATTCATTGACTATTCCTTAGGCGGATGAGATAAACAAGTTGAACGAACTACTTTTAACTGATGTCTCCTAGTAAGAAAATTGATAAGTACTCGATATTTGCATAGTAAGCGCTGAAATGCCTTGGGTGAAGAAATGTGCCTTCAAAACAAACAAAAATATATTATTGGAATAATTAGTTTGAGTTATATTAAAGGATTGTTTAATATAATTAAACTAATGCTGCAGTGATTTCTGATTTTGGTCTCTATTGTATTTAAATGAAGTCTCTAGTGATTTATGGTTTAAAAATGATAAGAACTGAAGGATTAAGTATGTTTGTGTAATAGTATGTTCTGGAAAAAACCCGCATTGGACGTGTGTTGATGATAATTTTAAGAAAGAAAATAATAGTTTAATAAACATATACAATAGTATATTTGTAGAAAGAAGTACATGCAATTTTGCATGGGAATCATAAATCCATTAATTCTTTGATTTCAATAATGATGGACCTATTACCCCACATTTTTTTTTTTTTTTTTTTTTTTTTTAAGTACTGTTCATACTGCTTCCCACTTTTTAAAGGTACTTTCGTTACTGATTCGCATTTCTGACAGTACTGCCTGGAACTTCTTTCAGAAGTACTGTTCAATAATTTTGCTTCCACCATTATCTATTGCTCTACACTTCGTTCAATACTGCCCTTTTAATTCTTGCAGCCCTCTCTCCACATAAGTACAGATCCTACTGCTTTTTACATTTTTCAGTATTTCCTGCACTTCTGTCAGAAGTATTGTCACTACTGCTCCATACTTTTTCAGAAGTACTGTTAATACTTCCCCATTTTAGTGTACTGACGGCTACTCAAAGTAGGGGAGGGGGGATTTTTTCACCACCAGGTTCGCTTAAAAGGCAATTAAAGAAAAAAAAAAAACTACAAACATTTTCAAAATATTTTGTAATTTAATTTTTGCTAAAGTAAAATAATTCACACGGTATCAGACTGGATTGATAGTGGGTGTATAAATCAAATAATTAAAAATGAAGCTAAAGGGAAATTCTATTAAGTGAAGGGTTGTAAAATGATATTAGTTTGTCAAACATGTAATATTTATACATAATTTATTATGTATAATTATTATGTATTATATAATTATTAATCATTATGCATTATGCAATTATTATGTATTATGTATATATATTCTATCTTACAGTTTCATGTTCTTTATTATAAAACTTTTACTAATATTGCCATTTTATAAGGGTGAATATCAGTTTTAGTTAATAGCAAAAGTCAATTTCAAAACGATTTTTAAACTCTATTTGATACATTCTTAAACTCCGACAAACTTTTTTTAATTAATATAATTGAAAATATAATAATAATACATCTTTATTCACGAACAAATAATCAATCATTTTTCTAATTGTTCTACATGTCCTTGAAATTTTAAACAAGTTTAAAGAGACATATAAGAAACATAATTTAAAGGTGGGTTTTCACCGGATATTAAACTCTCACGTAGTAGATAAGACAGCATAAGATCGGGGTTCCAATCGGCTGGCGTGATATTGTAATAACTGGAGGAAACTCCCTTCACCACTAATCTGTTCTTCTCTATAATCTTTTTTGAATGCAAATATCTGTAATGAAATTATATAATTAGTCATATGTTTATGTTTGTAATCAGGATCGGCTTAGGATTTAACTTAGAAATGTTTCTGACAGTTATTTATTTTAGACTGTTGTAATTTAGAAACGACAGGAATCCTCAAAAGATTTTACAGTTTTACTTTGCAATAAGAAATTTGCTTTTTACTTAATTAATGTTATGATGTTTTTATTTTTGCAGTTTATAATTTATTCTGAATTTTTATGAAAAAGATTTGTCATCATTTGAAAAAAGATTTGTATCAATAATGAAGTCTTTACATAATAATTAATTTTCTATTTTCTAGAAGTCAGGCACTATTTTATGGCTAAACAACTAATATTCATCATAAATCATAGAAAAAACGAATTTGCAAGGTATCTTGTAAGATAGAGATACGACGGCTTTGTACTTTTAAAAAACTACAAAACCAACAAACTTATAGTTTCAAAAACCACGAAACTGCCTCATCTCTGCAAAATGCAATTGGGATAAATTTAAACTATATATGAACATCCCATACATCCCATGTCTCCCTAGGCACAAAAATACCATGCATAGTTTCGACAGTTTTTATTTAATGAAATTTGTATTAAATGCTTGATCTTTTGAAAAAGCTAATTAAAAAAAAATTTATTTCTGAACCAATTACCATTTCACATTATTTTTGTGAGTCATTTATATTATATATTAACTAATATTCAGAATTTTTTAATTATTTTGAAGTAGAATATTCTTTAAAATATAGAATTTGACCTTTTTGAGCAATATATCTTTATTCTAATTTTTAAACTAATTTCTAGAATTTGTTTTTAATTTTTGTAAAGTTTAATTGTAAAGTTTTTTTAATTTAAATATAATCTATTAAAAAAGAAAATTCTTTAAAAAGAAACTTTTTAACTGTATTTTATCTATGGCTATCCCACTCTAAAATTTTGAGAAGCTATTAAAAAGAATGTAAATTAATTTTAGAATTTTCTTTTAAAATTTTTAAACATGCACTCTTTGAAAAATTAAAATTTCCACTAAAATTAAATTTTTTTTTCTATTAAATTATATTTTGTTACATATCAAAAGGAGAACATAAAATTTTTAAGTATTGCAACACTTTTATTAGTTTAATTTAAAATATTTTTAAATTGAGATTTAAACATATTTTTAGCAGTGTAACTTCTCAATGGTGGCGTACATTTAATTAAATTTTATATTTTTTCTTATGTCCGTAACTATCAGATTTGATTAAAATCTTGGATGGTAAGGGTTAAATGAGTAAGATAATTTGACGTGAAATGTGACATGCATTTTATAACATATACTATTATGTTAAGCCAAATAATCACAAAATTTCAATTTCAGAAAAAAAGTTTAAATAGTAATAAGAAATTAAATATACTATGATTTGATTTAAAATAATAATAGTAACAAAACAATTCATCATCATTATCAATAGCACGACAGCCCAGGGTGGGTCAAGGCTTTCCTTTGAAGAGATTTCCATGAATTCCTTTGGGTGACAAGGGCCCACCAATTCTTAACCTTTAGTACAGCAAAATCCTTCTCAACTGCGTCTATCCATCACAACTTGGGTCGTCCTCTTCCTCTTTGTCCATGTGGCTTTGCCAGAACGAGCCTTTCTACAGGGTTTGAATCATTCATTCTGAATACATGAGCAGCCCAGTTTGATCTATTGATCTTCATAAATTTTATATTATCTGGGTCTTTATAGCATTTATAAATTTTTGCATTGTACCGTCTTCTCCAACAATTATTTTCTTTAAACCTCCAAGGATAGCCCTTAAAATCTTCCGCTTAAATATATCCAAATGGGCTCATCAAATCTTTGCCAAAGTCCAAGTTTCAAAGCCACAGACCAAAATAGGTCTAATAAGGGTTTTATATAACAAAATTTAGTTTTTCAGCTTATGAACTGTGCTTTAAACTGATTTCTTAACCCCAAAAAAAAAGGCCTTATTGGCAGACGCAATTCTGTTTTTTTATTTCAGGTAAGATATTATTTTGACAATTAATTTCTGATCCTTAGTATTTAAACCTAAGTACAGATTCAGAAGTGTAAGTGCCTAAGGTAATTTTGGGTGTATTCCAACAGATATTTAGAGAGTAAAATGCCGCTTTATATTCTCTAATTGTCGACAGTAAATGTCTAATGTAGTTTGATTATTCCCAAGAAGTTCAAAATAAACCACCCTTATCCATTTTCATTTCAGGTTCCTACATGCTTTTAAAAAAGAACCAATTTAACTTCTTATGATCAGTGACGAGCAAACATTTACTTGTTGCTGAAGATTTGTACTCTAAATTCATGTAGAACTAGATATTCGATTCGAGAACAACAATTCATACTAGATAAAAAGTAAAAATGCAAAAAACATTGAAAAAATTACTTCCAGGTCTGAATGGGCGAGTGGCTGGCTCTCTGGTGCTCGGTACCACAGGTTTTCGGGTTCGAGTCCCGGCGTTGCCAAGGAGGTTTGTAGTATTTCGGAATCCACTTTAAGCCGTAGGTCCCGGTTTCATATGACTATAAGAGCATCACGGAGAAAAGTCAGACTTCTACCTACGGGTGCTCCTATACAACAGAAGTTGCTTTCTTCCCCTTCAACCATGAATCCATACGGGCTCGGGGCTTGGTCTAGATTAGGTATCTACCAAGTAGGATAAGTAACAACAATAACAACAAAAATTACTTTTGTTACAACATGATTACTCCAAATTACAATTCAACTTTTTGATTCATCATTTGAAAATAAAATAACCAAAAAGCAGAAAGCTTCTATAAATAAATCCGAAAAGAAGAGAAAAAAAAAGATCAGAAGAATTCAAGGCGATTCAATTATCTTTTGCTACAGAAAATAAAAGAATTCCCACGTCTTACCTGTTCCGACATGATCTTTTTTCTGACTTCCGTCAACGGCTGACGAAGCTGTAATCGAAGCTTTTCCAAAGATCAGATCTTGCTAAAGTCCAAATTTTAGAGACATGGATCAAAACAAGTCAAATAAGGGTTTTATATAACAAGAATTTAGTTTTCTGCTTAACTGCGATTTAAACATATGTCTTAACCCCAAAAAAGGCCTACAGCAAATCATACTAGATAAAAAGTAAAAACGCAAATAAAGCATTGAAAAAATGACTGCTTGTTACAACATGATTACTCCAAATTACAATACAACTTTGATTCATCATTTGAAAATAAAATAACCAAAATAAATGGAAAGCTTCTATAAATAAATCAAAAGAAAAAAAAAAAGAATTCAAAGCGATTCAATTATCTTTTTGCTGAGAAAATAAAAGAATTCCCACGTCTTACCTGTTCCTACATACTTCTGTCAACAGCTGACTCTTGTAATCGAAGCTTTTCCAAAGATCAGATCTTGCTAAGTTCAAGTTTCAGAGCTATGGACCAACATAGGTCTAATAAGGATTTTTATATGACAAGAATTTAGTTTTTCTGCTTATGAAAAACATTTTAGACCCCAAAAAAAACATTTATGAAAAACATTTTAGATTTAAAAACATTTTTAACCCAAAAAAGGTCTACAACAATTCATACTAGACAAAAAGTAAAAACGCAACAAAGCATTGAAAAAGTGACTGCTTGTGTTACAACATGATTACTCTCAATTACAATTCAACTTTGATTCATCATTTGAAAATAAAATAACCAAAAGCTTCTATAAATAAATCCAAGAATAAAAAGTTTTCAAGGCGATTCAATTATCTTTTGCTGAGCAGAAAATAAAAGAATTCCCACGTCTTACCTGTTCCTACATACTTCCGTCAACAGCTGAGTGTAATCCAAGCTTTTCCAAAGATGCATAGCAAATTATGGAAAAACAAGAAGAAGAATCTTTTTCAATCCATCAAAACCCCAAGGGCAGTTGGAAGGAGGTGTCGGATCACTTCAAGTCCCACCCATTCGAACAGGCATAGGCGTTCGTTCGTTTAGTTAGAATCGTTTGCATAAAAACGATTCTAAATGGGCACATTTTTAAAGTCACGTCGTTCGGTGAAGTTGTTCCTTGAAATGGGATGGCCTTGAAAACGTCTGAGGTTGATTTTGACATGTTTTGATTATAAAAAATAAATAAACTTTTAACTTTTGACAAGTCCAAGTTGATTAATCATTGCTAGTTTTTTTTTTTTTTTTTTTTTTTTTTTTTTAACGTTGATGTTTTCAGTATGAGTCATTATCTCTTTCAGAGTAATTTAAATATCAGCTTAAGAAAATGTTGAAAGTTTTAGACTTGTAGGTGTACGTTTTGTTTTATTTTTTAAATAATTGTTTACATTTCATGTTTATTTTAAAGTTTGTTAAATTAAAAAAAATTGAAATATGAATTTCGAAAAAACAGAATTTTTGGACTAATGTTTTCAGTAATTTATGTATGCATATTCATGCTTTTCAAACTATTCAGAAAAATAAATGTTAAGGTTAGCATATTAAATGATTTATGAATATAGAAAATTGTTTTCTTGTTCAATACACTGCTGAAAACAATTAGGGGATATTATCATTTCTGTTTTAAACTGGGTAGGAGGAAATGTTTTAGTGAATTTTATATAATGTATAGATGTTGCAAGATATGAGAAAAAGGAAGAAACAATGGACAAGGAAAAATTAAATCTTATTAATGATATTTGTCGGTAAATAAAAATGCGCAATTCTTGCATATTATACAATCAAGCAAAAAATGTCATTTCTCTGTTGCAAATGACTTTCAATAAGAGGTATGATTTCTCTTGACCAAAAGCAATGTTGCCACCTACGAGGCATGGAATCAATGAAGTTATCACTGAGGACTTGGGACATTCTCTCTCACTTCTGTAGAACAGAGCTTTCCAACTGCTAAATTGTCTCTGGAATGATAAGCGATTAGTAATCTTTTACCCTATAATGTCCCAAACATGTTCTATTGGGTTTATGTCCAGGAAAATATGCTAGGCAATCCATTCGGAGGATTCCTTCGTCGAAAAGGAAATTGTCCACAAATTGAGCCCGATGTGGCCTGGCACTATCATCTATTAGAATGAATTCCTGCCCGATTGCTGCAGCATAAAGGCTACAAAATAGGTTTGAGGATCTCATCCCTATATCGCTGACCCGTTAGCGCTCCATTCCTGGTAATGTACAAGTCGGTGTGTCCATTGGTAAAAATACAACTCAGACCATCACTTCGCATACGCCAAATTGGGCACTTCTATGCACAAATGTAGGAATATTCCATGTACCATCGGCTATTGTACACTAAAGCAGGGACTCCACTCATCTCGTTACCATCTGAGATGCTCTTGCGCCCAAATTCTACGGGCAACATGGTGGTCCTGTGTTAACAAAAACGCAAACCATAGGCCTGCGAGCATACGCTGGAGAGGGTTTCGAACAGTTTGAGTCGCAACTCTGGTGCCAGTAGCCCTTTGGAAGAAAAGTGCAAGAAAGTGGCTTTCATTGTAAGGTTTCTTCTGGCCGTTAGTGTTAAATACCGATCCTCATTTTTGTGTTGTTGCCCGTGTACGACCTTGACCCGATCTTCAGTGAACATTTCAGTTTCAAAAACAGATTCCATAGTCTGGAAATGAGACTTTGAGTAATTGCTAATGCTTCCGCTACAATGGATTACGTTTGTCAGGCCTCTAGTCTATATGATAGATGGTCCTCTAGGCTACCGAATCAGCTAAGTCATCTTGCTAAAACACAGTACTCCCTATTACAAAACATTCAACGCGTGTCAATTGTTTTTTAATCTCCTCCTACAGAAGGAATCACTGCATGTCGTTTTTCACCCCTTATATAAAACGCGAAGTTTTTAACGTCACAGACAGCATTTGAATCTTACCAACTTTGTAAACGTGTTATAATGTTCCTTTTTAGTCATTCTTGTTAAGGAAAGCTGCTGTCGATTATATGGTTATTTCATACTGAACTCACAACATCCCGTAATTGTTTTTGAGCAATGTAGCTTTTGGTAATTAATTTATTTCAGTAACGACTATGTGCAAGTATCTCATTTAGCTTAGAAATTAAAATTTGTTGTTAGGTTTAATCGTTATAAAACGTGTTTAAATTTCTTTCAAAGTTAGACTTCTCCTGGAAGTTAAATTCGAAAAATTAAAGAAAAATATTTTCGCATAAACTTTGAAAAAAAAGAATTTTTTTTTCTAAAAGCTTAGAAAATACTTATTATGCTATAATATATTTCGTATTAACTGAATTAAATGCGGTATTTAAAGCAAATTGTTAAAATTGTGATCTTGTATTATTGATTTTAAGGCGTGAAGTAATCAGGTAAAAAAAAAAAAAAAAAAAAAAAAAAAAAAGCTATGGCTGGCAAATTAAAGTTCTAATTCTCTGGTTTTAAAAGCATGCTGATTGTGACAAAATGTAGAATAATCTCATATCGGCAGAAAATCTCTAAGAATCAGAAAAAAAATATTATACTATAATACGAATCTTTACAATTTTTCAATAATATTTCTTTATCACAATAAATTTAAATAATAATTAACAGAATAATATCTAGAATAAGGGAAGTAACTTTATCAGCAATAAGATGCTCAAAAGAAGTAAGACTATTCTTATAAAAAATTCTTCTGTACTGCTCAAAAATCACTCGAGTTGTTATTAAAGAATACAATAATTTTTGTGTGGAATGGCAAATAAAAATTTGTAAGAATAAGAATATTTCTTATATCAGGATATTGTAAAAAATATTCTTTTAAGAAATCATAATATATTGTCCGATAAACGATAACAATTGTACGATAAATAATATAACATCCATTCGATAAACAAGAATTATGAAATAAATCACAGGAATAAGGAAGTTGATTACATTGAGAATGTCAGTACGTAAATAAATTACTTAATAGACAAACTAGAGAGGACAAAGCATCAATACAGATGATGACATTAATAAATTCATAATAAACGAAACACGTAGGTGTTCCTCATTAGAAGTTCTGCATGGCATATTCAACAACAAACATAATTAAAACTGAAAAACACTGTTTTTATCCAAAGATTGACTTCACCCTCAAGTATATATGTTTCTACACTTCAGTGAGTTTTATAATACGCATAATCAATGACAACGAAATTGAAAACAGAAGCACTATACGTTATTATTCCTATCACATGCACAACAATTGAAGTGAGTTAAAATATGTCAGCTAAGAATTGATCCATGTGATAATGTATTGCGTTCAGATATCCGAGCCACATATTACATTTGTAAAATGTTTTCATATTTCCATATTCATTTTACGGTACCGTGCACAAAGAATGTTTTTAAATAAGTTGTCCGAACAATAAATAAGTCGTTTAAATTGTCAACGTCTATCAATGAAATTGATTGAAACATGTCACGCTAAGCACAAAGCGATATCATTGATCGTGCTTTGGATCCATTTTCAATCAGATTTGGGTTAAATTTTTGAATTAAAAAGATATAAATTCTAATTAGTGAATAGACAATTCTTGAATATGCAAGTGAATAGAAATGTAATAATAACTTTGGCATATAACTTGAGTTCAGATCTACCGCAGAAGATCTACCTCCCCGTGGTGCACCTGGTAACACTTCTTAGTGGCTAAAAGATCTGCAACTTGGCATTATTGTTAGATGAATGAACTCTGTTTCAGCATGTTTTGTTGTATTATTTTTGTTGTTGTTGTATGTTTTTTTTTTTTTTGTTGTTTTTTTTTTGTTGTATGTAACTGTTCATAATCTGCCATTGGAAATTAAAAAAAAATAATAATAACTTGAGTTTACTTGATTCAAAAGCTCAGTGATGAAATAAAAAAGGACTTTGCTAAAGGTTTACAAAATGATTACTATATTACATCCTAGTATAACATTTAAAGAGTTAAGTGTAATATAATATTAATACTAATTAACTCCCCGACATTGCAGACCATATTGGACCATGGCCGTCTGCCTACTAGCAGATTCCGAAACAGCAGATGTATTCTTATTATGGGATAGGGTCTGCCATATTAGATATGGACTTACGATTTAAAGTGGTTTCCGAACCACTACCAACATCTATGGCAGCGCCGGGACTCGAACCCGAAATCTGTCACCAATGCTTTACTTTCTCAGTCATCGGTCATCAGGCTCCATAAATGAATTTAATTGCTGATGATTATAATATTCGTTTTTGTAGTTTTGTTTTACATTTGTTAGTGAGAGTGCGTAGAGAAGCGGAGGGAGGGGGGGGGGAATTTTTCAGATTCAATTTTTTTTTCACATTGATTTTAAATAATAATGGACTGATTGAAACACGAAATAATGAAGGTAACTTTACCAGGAATTAGATTCTTAAAAGAATAAATATTCTTACAAGAGTTCTTCAAAACTGTTTTGAAAATGAATTGCCACGTGAAAAATAATTATGAACAGAACGACATTGGTGATGATATAAAGAGCAAGAGGTGTAAATCATGGGGATGTATTTTTTTTTTAGACTTAATTTGTTATAATCGTAAGATGATAACAATAACAAATAAATATTTATCTAAACAATGATAATATTTTATGTTATATTCTATACTGGTTACATTAAATTAGTATTCAAAAAACCAAATTAACTTTTGTAATTGTTCAAGAGTGCATATTGATCATCATCTGTGGCCCAAACAGCCCCATGGTGAGACAATACCGTCTGCCTGTTGGCAGATTTCGAGACGGTAGATGATTCTTTTTACGCGATAGGGTTGTCAACCCTACGCACAACGCTACGGTCATACTTGACCGGAACTTACTGTTTAAAATGGATTCCGAACCACTAAAAACATGAACGAAACCTGTGGCACCGAGCGCTAGTCACTCTGTCATTAGGACCCTAGTGTATATTTATAATATAATTAAATGCTTTAGATTAATAATAATGGACAGAATGGCAGATACGATTAATAAAAATTACATGAAAAAATAGTTATATTAAAATTTAAAAAAAAAAAAAAAAATCAGATGAATTTTTCGATTGCCTTACAGTATTTCCTTAAACCGAATCACTACTGAAATCATCCCACAGTATCCCCATTTAAGGGGACATTGTTGAACAGGCCATACGATAACAATGGCAGCCCTATAGATAACAATGCTTTTACGCCTGACTTGCGAGAGATACATATTTCACCCCCACACTGTTGCAGCGAGGCCCAAAAGTCTGGAAGAGGCCTCCGACACCATCTAATTTATGGGCTTCGCGGCCCAGCGATGAATAGACGAGCCGTCAGCGAGCGCGCATCACTCAAAAGCGAAAGCATTTGGACATACTGCCGAGTCTGCCGGCCCACAGTTCTGCCCACACCGAAGACATGCCTCGCATACTGTCGTGGCCTTTATCGCGGAGGTTGTTTACCTCTCCGGAATGGCACTTTTATGGATGGCCTGACACCTGCTCAAGGATCTGGGGACACTCACTCGACAGGGACTGGCGCGTGCCCAAAGACGCTCGGAGGATTATGTTGGTGGATGTTGTCTCGGCGCCGGGTTGTTGAAGAGTCATATTCCTTTAAGATGGCACAGCAATGATGGATTCTGAAATTAGCATGTAGTAATCTAGCACAGTAAAGTAACGGTGTGAGTCGATTCAAGAGAAACAATAATCTGAAGGCTTTTAAGAATTTACTATAATTTGTAAACATAGGCTTTGTTCATGCGAAATAAAAGTTTTTGTTTGATTTTTAATCTGTTCATGAGAAATAATCGACATATCAAATTTTGGTTCGATCTGAGTCAATATTAGTCTCCGAGTAGATACTGTCGTTGAGTCTGTTTAAAATTAGTCACTTCCAGCAAAAGGATCGACTTCAGATCAAATTTTTGAGTCGATTCTTGAGATCATGATGTCGATTCTTTTGATATGTCAATTCATGAGAAATAATCTTTTATAAACTTATTTTGTAAACATATGTTTTGCTGTTTTTAAAAAATACAAGTTAGTATATGATTTTAAAGCGATTCCTGAGAAATGATCGATTTTAGTTCAAATTTTGATCCGAGTCGATTTATGAGATCATGAAGTTGATTCAAGATAAATTATAATAGGAAGTCTTTTAAAAACTTAATTTGTAAACATATGTTTTGTTGTTTTTAAATATAAGACATATGATTTGAAGTCGATTCATGACAAATGATCGATTTATGTATCAAATGTTGACTTGATCTGAGCTGATTCATGAAGTTGATTCATTTGATATTATGTGACTCCTGAAAAATTATAATCAAAAGTTTTTAAAAATTAATATGTCATTTTTAAATATAAATTATTTGATTTTAAGTTGATTCTTGAGAAATAATGGACTTCTGATCAACTTTTAATTTGATCAGAAGATCCAAAAGTCGGTTTATTTGATATTAATCGATATTTGTAAAATTATATTCAGAAAACACATTTGAAAACAAGGCATGTGATCTGCACGCATTAGTTACAACAATGGAGGATATGTAGCAGATTCAGCTTTGCTCAGGGTGCACAACTAGAACATTCTACCCTTTACTTCTATTGTTCCACTGCAATGTGAATGAACACTCTCAGATGTAGTCTCTTTCGTCTTCCTTCCCAACTAAGAAACATAAATGAATAATGCAACTCTTTATAGTAACATGTTCATGAGAAGTACTATTTATTTTATACAATAAAGTTAAATTATTACTCTAAATATTCAGCGTGTAACTTATTAAGAATCTTAATAAAATTAGTATAATTTAAAAATATCATAGGGTTGATCAGAAATGAACTCAAAGAAACAAATACATTTTCTTTTTAATCTTTTAACAAAATGCTTAGATTCAAAGGATTAAATTTAATTTATTACAATCTTTCAAAAGAGATTTTACGTTTTGTAAGGTTAATTCACTCATCAAAAAATTATAAAACACCAAGAAATTATCTTCCGCTTAGTCAGGCATTTGACTGGCTAGCTTTCTACAACGTGACATTTTTAATATTAGATGGAATCTCACCTATAAGATGGGATTACGGGATGGGAGTTAACGGGATTATCTCCCACTCTATGCTTAAATGCTAGCCAGTTGTCCTTGAAAATTCTTCCGGAAGGTCTTATTGCTTCCTTTCCTTTTTGTGGGTGTTGTATATCTGATCACCATGATTCATCCTGAATAATGTTGAATCTACGATAACTGCATGCTATCAAAAACTAGTCACGAAAGTTCAAGTGCCGTTGATTTTGTTATTTAATTATTTTTAAAAATATTTTGCATTAAAAATTTTTTTTTTTCTATTCAAAACTTAATATTATGATATAATTGCTGCCTTCTGGACATTGGTATCCCATAATTCTTTGTCTGTGTTCTATGAGTACTTTTAACAAATCTTGTATTTGATATTATAACTTTGGCTTTTAAGAAAATGCAACATTAATTAAAAAGCAAGGGTGGTTTACTTAGTAGTGGGAGGAATTCGTAATTAAATAAAGTGAATGTAATTAAATGAGACAGGTTTACGACCTCATGATTGTCGATTTAAGTAGTCTTTGTTTAGATTTAATTTATAATTTTTTTTTTTTTCATTTCTTTGAAAAGGTTTATAGCAATTTAAAAGTGATTAATGAATAAAGATTTTAATAACACATACAACTATGCTGTACATTTTCATTATGAAAGATATATAGAAACTGTTTCAAAAACTTTTTTATTATTTCTTTGTGAAGACGCATTGTAAGTGGATACATAAATGATTTCAATAAATGCAGTTGGTTGATTAATTAAATTTTTTTTTCTTTATAAAACAGAAGAGAGGGTTGATAAGAAGTTTACAATGTATCTTTTCCATTATTTTAAAGATAAGTTTTCATTTATCATTAAAATGGCATTCATATAATTTGTAACGCTTCGTTTTAGGAAAAAAAAAAAAAATTGTAAGGTTCCCCCAGAAATATTTATTTTTATTATATTTCATTTTATGTATTGCTCTCAGAAGAAGATTCTTATTAAAAAAATTAGCGATACAAATATTTTATACTGAAAATCAAATTTAGATTTGAAATTAGATTATTTATTCTCTATGCCATATCAATTGTCATGCCACTTTGCCATATCATTGTATATCGCATGTCATTTCATGCAATTGATGCATCAATATATATATCATATCCATACCTCTATATCAATGGGGGATCAATAAATTCATGCATACATTTGATGCTGCTAATGCATTATTATATGCATATATGAAGAAGACAATGTATTGCACGTTATTATAATATGAAGGAAAATTAATTCATTGCAGAATGATGTCGCATATTGTAAAACCTTTATTACGTTCGTTGACATTCACGTGAAGGTGCAGTTTAACGGAGATATCTGTACGGAGATATTAAAAAATTACAATTTTGTGTACAATTGCAGTTACTATTAATGAAATATAATAAAAGGGAACTGAGATGAAATAATTTATTATATTTCTTTGATGTGTATAGAATTCAAATATTTAACCCTATGTTTGGAAGAAATATTTCATGTTTTCTTGTAATGTATTTAATGTTGTAATTTATTGCTTGGCTGTCGAAAACTTACTATTGGCACCCAAGTATATTTTTCATTATTACAATCATGGAGCTCTGTAGGCGTATTTTATTGCATTATTCATAGTATGACGTTCATGTTAACTGAAAAATACAATATGCATATTCATTTATTAATCTATATATGTGATTAATGCATGTACGTTCGGTGGTGTAAAATGGAGAAATGGACATCTAGGGGAATTTAAAAGGAAGTACAGGCTGTTTGTTCTGCATCACCTTTAATGCACATTGCATACAATATTTATAAAAATAACATTTTTGTATTACAACCTACTCTCAAAAGATTATTGCTCTCATCCAATTCTCAAAATATTACTCACCGCTACACTTCACGATCTTCACCTCACAATCTCTTAGGACTGTGAGGTACAGAACTCAAAGTGCTAAGTTCTCTCAAAGTTCTGAATTAGAGAAGATCTTTACATACCAGTCGTAATAAAATCATACATATTTGGCCATCCTGAGATATCATTGACCAGGAACTTTTAAACACACACGAAAGATCACATCACTCAAAACTCGCATACTAAATCCAAATTCAAAGATTAAAAAAAAAAACCATACGAAAGATATGGGGGAATAGGGGAAATAGCCCATATAAAGGAAAGATTAAACATAACATAACATAATATTTCATCATGTCAACGGAGGTAATTGTTACATTAGGAATGTGGTTCCTTAATTTAGTTTTTCACACAGGAGGATCTCCCCATTCCCTAGAACGCCTTCGAACGCGTCTATTAGAGATTGAACTTTCCTTTCTACTCTGAGACCTTCTCCTGAATAAACTACCCTTTCTATACCTGGATCTGAACAACTTGAAGTGGTACTTAGGTAAGAAGAGGTGTTCCGTCATATTATAATATGACATGTAAACGATTCAATCACGTATAGCACTGCATTGGTTGACCATGACCAACACTACGAGCAGAATGTTTTCCAATATGCCCATGAAAAAATTAATACCACTTTATCCATTTTATCTTTTAGATTGTATGTTTCCCTCTCTTTTAACGTGATATATGTGAAACAAAAAAGCTTTTTGCCCTTTAACAAAGAAGCTTAAATTAAATAGCAACTTTTGCTTTATACGATAAAAATCTATAGTATTCCTCTAGTCTTGGTATAGTATTCGGAGGCAACTTACAGATGCATTTAGCATTTAATTTTCTGTCTTTGTGAACTACACTATAATCTACTTCTTGCCTTCAATGGAAATTGAAGATGGGTTGCTGTCAAATATACTATCATGGAAAAACACTTTTTTTTGTCATGATCTTCGGTTTCATTAAATCCAAATGTGATTCTCAGAGGGGCAACGAAACATGTATATCCTTCTTTAAAACCATTTTTTACTTTAACCATAAAAACCATATGTTTTATATCTCCTTTATTACAACTAATAATATTATTATATATACTCTATTTTTCAATAGCTGTTCCTATTTTTTGTGATTTCATGCATAATTGTTTAGAGGCAAAACTTGCTTTATTTATCTCTCTTCGAGAAAACATCCAATTTCCCCATCCGTGTAAAAACACCGTCATCGCTCACTCTTCCGAAACATGCTGCTTCCATCTATCAGAAGTACTCGAGTGCGAATTTATTTATACCGCCTGTAATTCTTCGAAATCCTACCCCTCTGACAAAACCTCTTCCATGAGTAAAAGCCTCCATTCTGGATCGGACGCGGACGATCCATTAGAGAGGGGGTGGACCGGCTTGGCCGACTCTTCCTACCCCCAAGATGAAAACCCTTCGAAGTCCAGCACGCGCGTTCGACGCTTGACGCGCCAATTACTCAGGGACGTGTGCCCTGCAAGACAAACGTCTCGGACGTGTCTCGCAGGTGTAATTTGATTGGCCTCCTCCGAAAATTTTCGTATTTATCGAAATGGTCTTTGAAGACTCTGTGACCGCAGGTTAAACTGTACGGCCTTTCTCCAACTTCCTTAATGTGAAAATCAAAACGACCTGCACCAAATTTTGTTTTGAAAAGTAAGTACTACTTCAAACAAGTTGAAGAAAAATAGTTTTAAAAAACTATGCATTCGTTAATTCATGAAAAAATAATAATAATAAACAAATTATGACTGAATGCAGCTATTGTTTAATCGATTTTCTTTTATTTTTGATTTAACGATGGAATGGTGCTAATTTTGCTATACTATAATCAATTCATAATCAGATTATTTTATTTACAAATCGGCATTTTGAGTCGAGGTCATTCATCACTGAAACGATAGAGATGTAGCAGACTTGCTGTTTTGTCCATGATGTTCTGGATGTTAGTACTGAAAAGGAATCGAACATTCGCCACTGTTATGACCAATGAGAATCTTCAGGAACACCATCTTATTATGGTTTCGAACTCTAGTAGCTACCAGGTTGGTATAAAACAGCGACTGCCGTGGTTTTGGACACCCGTTACCAAGGTCGTCTCTTGGAGGCTGTTCCGCATATTCGCCCCCTCCCCACCCGGGGCATCCTATAGCAGGAGACCTTGTTACCCTGTATTCACATATTGTTACCGGAATTTTCAACGAACAGCATGAAAAATGGATTCTGGGACATTCACATTCTCCACCCTTTCTCTTCGATTACAACAAAAAGGACATTCCAGCCTATATTTACACTCATGTCCATAAATAATAACTGTACGGTTATTGCACTGAAAGGCTTTTAAAGCGCTTGTGAACAATTTTACTTCTTTGCCACCATTCCTTATATACCCCTTTTTACACTCTCGTCATTGTGACGTACTATCCGCGCCATCTGGTGGTTTCCTGTAATTTGCATATTCTTCTTCAAGATGTGTGTGATAATTCTACAGGTGAAATTTTTATTTTAGAGTTCAATTTCTGTGTGATTCTGAATTATCCTTAATTTATGGACATGAGTGTATCATATCCGCTTGACAGTTTTGTATGCAGATTTATTATATCCCCTGTTTATAATCGCTTGTTGAATTTCGAAGTTTAATGACTGCCTTTAGTTCGAAAACCACCGTACTGACCATTGGATCACTCCGGTATTTGATGCGCTAGAATTCATTAATGGAATTAAGCTACATAGATACACTGAAGTGACAAAAGTCATGGGATAGCAATGTGCAAATTTTCAGATGGCAGTAGCATCGCGTAGAACAGGTATAAATGCGCAGTGCTTTCGCAGAGCTTTCATTTCTGTTCAAGTTATTCATGTGAAGAGGTTTTGACGTGATGATGACCGCACGACGGGAATTAACAGACTTTGAACGCGGAATGTTAGTTGGAGCTAGACGCATGGGTCATGCCATTTCGGAAATCGTTAGGGAATTCAACATTCCCAGATCCACTGTGTCAAGAGTGTGCCGAGAGTATGAAATTTCAGGCATAACATCCCACCATGGACAGCGCAGTGGTCGACCGCCTGCACTTAACGACCGAGACCGGCGACGTCTGCAAAGAGTCGTAAATTCTAACAGACAAGCAACACTGCGTCAAATAACCGCAGAAATCAATGTGGGACGTACAAGGGACTTGTCTGTTAGAACTGTGCGGAGAAATTTGGCTTTCTTGGGCTATTCCAGCAGAAGACCGACTCGAGTGCCTTTACTGACAGAACGACATCGCTTGCATCGACTCTCGTGGGCACGTGAACATATCGGTTGGTCCCTAGATGAATGGAAAACCGTGGCCTGGTCCGATGAGTCACGATTTCAGTTGTTAAGAGCTGATGGTAGTGTTCGGGTGTGGGGCAGACCCCACGAAGCCATGGATCCAAACTGTCAGCAAGGCACTGTTCAAGCTGGTGGTGGCTCCGTAATGGTGTGGGCTGTTTTTTCATGGCATGGACTTGATCCTCTGGTGCGACTGGACCGAACATTGACTGGAAATGCTTATGTTCAGCTACTTGGAGATCACTTGCAGCCATTCATGGACTTCATGTACCCAAACAACGATGGGATTTTTATGGATGACAATGCGCCATGTCACCGACCACAACTGTTCGCGATTGGTTTGAAGAACATTCTGGACAATTCCAACGAATGATCTGGCCACCTAGATCGCCCGACATGAATCCCATCGAGCATTTATGGGACATCATCGAGAGGTCTGTTCGTGCCCAAAATCCTGCACCATCAACGCTTTCACAATTATGGCCGTCTATCGAGACAGCATGGCTCAATATTCCTGCAGAAGACTTCCAACGACTTGTTGAGTCCATGCCACGTCGAGTTGCTGCACTTCGCCGGGGAAAGGAGGGCCGACTCGATATTAAGAGGTATCCCATGACTTTTGTCACTTCAGTGTATATACCTTTATTTTATAATCAACGCATAAATGATTCGCCCCGAAAAGTATATTTTTTTAAGCAAAGAAATCTGTGATAAAGTAAAAGTTGAATGTTTCGATACCACTCTTTATTTACAATTTTGAAATAAAAATTGATTTTCTTTTCTTTTGGTGTCGATTTTGGCCCCATTGTGTGCATGACAAAATCTACATTGTAGTCAAAATTGTTTCATACATGAGCGAACATGTCGCCGGAACTCAGTGTCAGTGATTTATTTATTATTATTTAATGTGGTAATTTGGGAAAGACGTCAAATAACCAGAAGCTTATTTCCTGTCCACTCAGGATTCCGATTGATTGCCCTGTTTGAGAATTTGCAAAGAGGGCAATTTTTCATTTGGAGTAACACCAAACGTATTTATACAAAAAAGGGATCAATTTGATTGCAGTTGCATGCTTTAAGTCCAGTGGAGATGTATTGAACATTTGTAAAACTACAAATTAAATTTCCTTACTGTGTAGTTAATTGACTTAGGTTCAATGGTAATATACTGAACATTTGTACATTTGTAAAAAACTAGAAATTAAATTTCCTTACTGTGTAGTTGATTGACTTAGGTTCAATGGTAATATACTGAACATTTGTAAAAACTAGAAATTAAATTTCCTTACTGTGTAGTTGATTGACTTAGGTTCAATGGTAATATACTGAACATTTGTAAAAACTAGAAATTAAATTTCCTTACTGTGTAGTTGATTGACTTAGGTTCAATGGTAATATACTGAACATTTGTAAAAACTACAAATTAAATTTCCTTACTGTGTAGTTGATTGACTTAGGTTCAATGGTAATATACTGAACATTTATAAAAACTAGAAATTAAATTTCCTTACTGTGTAGTTGATTGACTTAGGTTCAATGGTAATATACTGAACATTTGTAAAAACTAGAAATTAAATTTCCTTACTGTGTAGTTGATTGACTTAGGTTCAATGGTAATATACTGAACATTTGTAAAAACTAGAAATTAAATTTCCTTACTGTGTAGTTGATTGACTTAGGTTCAATGGTAATATACTGAACATTTGTAAAAACTAGAAATTAAATTTCCTTACTGTGTAGTTGATTGACTTAGGTTCAATGGTAATATACTGAACATTTGTAAAAATTACAAATTAAATTTCATATTCGAGACATACAGTTTTTACTGCAGATTTCTCTGTTAACAGTTTCAAATGTACAGTTTCAAAAATTTGATGAACTCAGTTGTTATATTGAATTTTTCATCATAACTTATAGCCACTAGTGGGTTTAGGAATCAAAAATCTAACATTTTTGAAAAGTCGGGAGTTGGTGTCAGGAGGGTTTAAAAATCGATTCCCTATTCTATTAGGAAACTAATTTTTGTTTTTCCAAAATTCTAGAAATCAATGTTAAAATTAAATGCTAAAGAGACAATTCAATTGCATCTTCAGTAATACAACCAATAGCAAAGACAGTGACTGCTTTATTACCAAACCAAACAAGTGCTCACTATAATTTATAAAAAAAACAATTTTGGATTCGCAGTGAAATAAGATGCTATAGAAGCTATTTTATTATTAAGAAAAAATATTTAATGCATTACAAATCATAGTGATTAAAACGTATAATTTTCTTAATCAATACCTTAGTACTTGTTACTTTTTAGTACTGTTATTTTTATTGGACACAAGTTTTTTGTAAGCAATTTTAGAGCACAAAGTAATCAAAATCCTATACACTTAAAGAGATAAAAATACTTTTTGTGCAAAACTTATTTTTATAGATATCTCAGTTAAATAAAAGTCAATGAATTAATATCTCAAATTTTTCTAAATCCATTAGTTAACATCATTGTACATATTATGGGAAAGAGTCAGGATTCGGTATAAAAAATTGGACTCGGCAATCATCAGAATTGGATGCTTTTTATCCATTCCCTATCGTTAATGATAGCAAAATGTCAAAATGATACTTTTGTACAATGCCTTTAATATTTTCCTAATTCATTCACTACCGGAATTAAGATATATACCATTATTTTATGCTCAATATATAAATGATGCATTCTATTTCGAAAAGTATATTTTTTTAAGCAAAGAAATCTGAGATAAAAGTAAAAGCTGAATGTTTCAATACCTTGCTTTATTTACAATTTTGCAAAAAAAAAAAAATATTGTTTTCAGGTTTTGGTTTCTTCCCAATTGTGCTCATAACAAAATCTATATTATAGCTAAAATTGTTTCATATTTGAGCCAATATGTCGCCGAAATTCAATGTTAAAAGAATACAATGCCTTTAATATTTTGGCATTACCAGGGTAACTTTTCTTTTTAATGCAGCTGGCAAACACTTAGACAGCTTGGTCTTGGATGCCTTAAGGCAAGCGTTGCACAGACGTTACTCACTTTGCATTACCCAGGGGATGGCGTGTCACTTGAAGATAAGCCACGGACGCGGAGTAACAATGCCCGCGCAACGCTCTACGATCCTATTAGGACCGGGACCTACGGTTTAAAGTGGATTCCGAACCACTACAAACATCCATGGCACCGCCGGGACTCGAACCCGAAACCTGTGGTACCGAGCACCAGAGTGCTAGCCATTCAAGCCCTTTACTCGTGTAACTTTGACCCTAAAAAGACGATAACATCCTTTAAAATTGTATTTGCTTTGGAATACAGCTGTCTAACTCAGATGACCTTCTGAAGTTATTCAGCAATTTAAATGCAGTCCATCCACGAAGAATTGGCCGAATAGTGGACATAGTGAAGGCATAAGTGCTGCATAAGATAAGCAGTGGGCATAAGATAAGCAGCGGGCATAAGATAAGCAGCGGGCATAAGATAAGCAGTGGGCATAAGATAAGCAGTGGGCATAAGATATCCTCCATGCAATTTATTACAGAAACATCTTTTATGAAACTTGAATGAGTTGATTGATTGGCAATCCATACTGCTGTCACTTTCTATCCTTAGGTACTGCGCAAAGTCGCCAAAGAGATAAGAAACACAATGAGACACGAGACATTTTACTTAAATTATAGAACTGCCCCATTTTGGTTTCCATTTCTTTCGTATTAGCCAGTTCGGTTTGCACGGTTTGTTCGGTTTGTTTCGGTTTATTAGCCAGTCGGTAACAGTAATGTTTTATAATAAAAAATAATGATAAAAAAATACATTGGACTCAGTTGTTTGGCGTATTGAAATTGAAGAGGCTTATCAAAATACATTTAAATAATACATAAATTAGTTGTAATTGTAATAAATAATACATTAAAATGGATGTCACAGAATTTTAAGCAATCATATAATATCAATAAAAGAAACATTTTAGATTTTATTTCACAAACTAAATTATATTTTTAGGAAATTAATTTTATCATTTAAAAATGGTAATGGTAGTTTTGCTTGTGAATGCCAACAAAAAAGTTGTATATGTGCTGGTATTTATTCGGTGCTTTGATTCATAATATGAAAAACAGAGGGTTATCTTAAAAAAAAAAATGAAATATAATCAGCAAAGCAATATTCTTTCAAACAAAGGATTTGTGAATATCATTGATATATTCAAAAGATAATTATAGTGCAGGATTAAATAAATGCAAAAGAACGAACTTTCCTTATAAAAATGGTGTTTTTTGGAACTAGAAATTTAAACACAATAGTAGATTTATATCTGTAAAATTTATTTAACTACTAATGCTTATGTATCATATAATTATATGTAAAGTAAAAATTTCATAATATATAATAATACTGGAATATTTCATAAATTTAATGGAAGCGATATAATTTGAATATTAATTCTTTCTCCATTAAATTACAAAATAATAATTATAAAAAAAAAAATTACAAATATTAATAATAATAATTATAACAAAATACAAAAAAAAAAAAAAATCAATTGAAAGATAAGTAAAAATTTTCAATACAAGTTAAAGACGTATTCAGTTTACTATTTGTAAACTGAAGAATATGATTTCGAAAAAAGGTTAAGGACGATAAATGAAATGCGGTTTTATATATTCTTTACAAACATGAAAAATATATATTAAACTTAAAATTATCAGATACATTTCTTAAATTCTTTATTCAAATTTTATAATATCAATCCATCTCTTAATAAAGAATTATCATTTTTAGACTACATATATTCCCTCCATAGACTACATATAAAAAAAAGCATATTTTATCCAAATTATTAAATGCATAAGATCATCAAATATCTTTCTTATATACGATATATTTCTCATTTATTTTAATCGCAAACACTATTTACTACGATCCGAGAAATAAAAGTTCAGCTACAGTAACAAAGGGAAATATATATATATATATATAACCACCAAAAATATTTTTTCTTTAAATCTCATATTCTCAATTACAAACCGCCATTCAGAGACTAAAATAAATACATTTTTTATTGGCCCGAGCTACTCAAACACGAAAACACCTTTTATCCATAACACAATTCGTTCGAACGTCAGAGGTTAAAATTTCCACTCAAAAACGCCCTTTTTTTTTTTTTTTTTTACTAGGGGAATAAAAATAATAAGTGTGAAATCGCTCTTTAAGTTACAACAAAAAAGATGAATGAAAGAGTGTATACGAGGCTCAAGGAAATAAATGGATGAGGAAAGCGAATTTTTATATGCTGCCATGCTTTCATCTCAATCCTCTTTTCCCACACCCTATCATTTTATATATATATATCCAATTTTTGGAGTATGATCGTATAAGGTGCTATAGGGCAGTGCAAAAAATTTTCTCTTGCGGTTAAAGACGCAAAATCGTGTGTCCAACTACGCGTTCAATTTATTGAATGGATTTTCTTTGCCTTTCAAGAACTTTTTTTCTTTTTCTTCTTGTTGTTCCTTTTTTCTAATACTTTTACTGCCCCCGTTACATTTTTTTATTATTATTTCATCTTCAACCTGTTACGCGAACGGGGAGAGGGAAAAATTTAAACTGCAACTGTACTGTGTAAAAGATGAAAAAGAAGACGGAGAAGGAGGGAAAATTTTGTTTTCACTTTTATGCTGTTTTATTTTGTTTCGCTAAACGGATGTTTGGGAGAAAGATTTAACCGCCAGTTACAAAATAAAACAACTTCAAAGTGTTTTCCAACTTTTACTTTTTTATTTGATCTTACTTATTTTTTTTTATTTTTTTTTTGTGTGTATGTTTCTCATCCTTCACAGTATTCGAAATTTCTTTGGGTTTTTTTTTTTTCTTCCTCTATAGGCTGTGTTAAATATCAGAAGATTTCCATATAGTATGCATACAAGAGTATTTCTAAAATATTTTCTGGGGCAATATTTCTATACTCAGAGATGATATACATCATATCTCTTAAATGTGTAAAGCCCACACGAAATCTAGCTTCCAAAATTTACCCCAATTTGCCTTTTTGTTTGCAAAAAAAAAGCTGCAAAGCTCTGAAATTTCGTAAAATGATTGCTACAGCAAACTGAAAATTTTGTCTGCGATAAATCTAGTTTCACATTGCACTGTAGTTTGGTTTCAAAAAGTATAAGAATGAAGGAATTTAAGACCTATACCTTAGAGATTTGATATCTTCCAATATTTTTCTATCATAAATGCATATCTATGCATATGCGGATATACTTTTGCTACAACATTATGCAATTGTAAGCCAGTGTTATAAAATCTCAAGTAACATCAATTTCCATAAATAATGTCGCAATAATCGCAAGTCAAAATAAAATACATATCATGCTATATGTGCTTTCTAATAAACGATACGATAAAGAGACGAATAACCGAACAATAAAAAAACATCATTTACCATGACTATAAATTTAAGATTTTGTTTTGTACATTGATGAACCACCTTGATGTGGTGGTGCAAAACTGCGGAGTCTATGAGAATTCAAAAAGAAAAACAGGCTGTTCGTTTTGCATTATCTTTACGTTATTTACAATATTTGCAATTGCACATCTACAAAACATATCGTAATCAAGTATCTAGATGTTTTTATATCACCTTATGCTTTCAACAGATTTACGATTTGATAGTACATCACTCTTTTCAGACTGACTGTCTGGTGGCGCTCCCCCTGTAGTTAATGTTTAAGGGCAGTAATTCTACAGATTTACGATTAGGGATCGTAAATCACTCATTTCAGGGGCAGCTCTCCTGTGGATAGATAGTATAGGCACTAAAATACTACATGAATGTTTGCCACGAACGGTCCATTGACGGAGAAAAATGCTTCCCGAAATGACATTTAGAAGTAACTGTTTCACATTTGTGTGTCATATGGAAGAAAATTCAGAAAAATTCCCCCTGGTAGCTTTATATATGCTATCACAATGCTTATATCACCTTATGCATGTTTAAGCATCTTTATGATGCTTAAACATGCTATCACAATTGTCACCCTATTTCGCCGTTTTTTGCATGTAGTCATTGCAACACCCACTCTTTATCGCTAAGCAACGAAACCGGAAAATTACAATACTAAAATTAAAAATTTTTATTGTTTAAATGTGCATTATATTAATCACTGATTTAGATAAAGGAAACACGCTAACGAAAATTAACATACGAAATACGAAATAAAAAAAATACGCACACGAAATTTAACATCTAATGCTTTTAAATTTTATCACAAGAAAGGCGAGAGAAATTGTGTTCTTTTCTTGTGAAATGTTTCTGTATACTTGTTTCCAAACTTTGTCTTCTAGTATAATCGCTTTTATATTTGAATCTTTTCGAAACATCATGAGTTAACTCGGGAGAAAATAAATTTTTAATTTTGGGCCAAAACCAGCATTTTGACTAATTTGAATTATTCGATGTGTTCATTCCTGATATCGTATATCATTCAGCATTCTTCCTACAGCTATTTCATGCCGTTTTACAGTCATTTGACTGGATGTCCTTTAATACCCAAAAGACTGGCGACGAGGTACCGCATGCATTTACTGTCCGCTGATTTTTAAAAAGTTTTTTTGATTTTATGACAGTTTTAGCATAAAAAATTGCTAAAACAGGATAAAATAATGACCATAGTTTTAGCCATGGGTGAGGAGTCTGAGTCAGAATCGAGAATCGAAAATTTCTCGAGTCGGAGTCAGTAGTCGGAATTAAAATCTGATTCCCGACTACGAAAAAATAAATTATTTTCATAAATTTATTTTTAAAAATTCTAAAAATTAACGTTTAAATAAAATATTAAAAGAAGCAGTTCAATTATGTTCTTCTACTAATAGGGCCAGTAGTAAATAGTAGCTTTGCAGTGGCAAATAGCCAGTAGCTTTGCCACCAAACCAAGTAAGTGTTTAGAAACTTTTCTCAGCACCGAGGCTTATAAAAAATTATCTTGGATCCGCACTGAAAGAAGATTTTATAGAAGCTATTTGACTTTTATGAACAAATACGATTTAACTTATTACAAATAGAGTATCTTTGAGATTGAAATGAATCATTTTTCTTTGCTTGTCTTAAAAGTATTCTATAATACTTTGGGATCAATTCAGTTAGTACCGTTATTCTCAAAGGACATAGATTTGAAATATCAAGATATCTATTTAGAGTATCTGTATATATATTAAGTGCACAAATAAAATCTTTAAAGATGCAATATATATATATATATATATATATATTGTAATACAAAAATTGTTTTTATAGAAATACGAATTCAATGAAAGCCATTGAATTTATTTCTAAATTTTTTCTAAATCTGTTAGTAAAAATTATAGTAGATAATATTACTGTAAACAGTCTTGGCTTTAACAATGCATCTTTTTAAATTTCAATAAAAGAAAATCGTATTAAAAAAAACTGTTTCATTAAAACGTTAATATTTTCTTAAATGAAACTTAGCAAATTAAAAATCTAACAATGTAATATATATTCATGTAAAAGTATAAACGCATCCTGATCTAAAGCTCTACACAATGCTGTGTGATGTCCACTAACAAATCAAAAGGCAGATGGTGGAACACACTACGAAAACTGTCACTCACTGTAACTGTAAGTACATAAAATTTATTGGGCAAACTGAAACAGGAAACACGCCAAATTTTCGAAATCCTTGTTATTCATTCGACCCTTCCTCGTGTGTCGTTGTGATTGGGTACTTACGGATCTGGGTTCGTTGAAAACGAGCTGCGTAATGACGACTTCTCTTGAAGGATCACGTCCCGTGATTTTTTCTTTTTTACGCAACATAAATTCGGCGGCGTCTTTCAAGTGGGGTGCTTTACCAGGAAGGAAGACATCGGCGAGTGACTCCCGGTCACATCTTGCTCGACCTCACGGAAAAGAAGTGAGCAGGTGGTGGTCATAAATCCGTAATTCGTATGCGGAGAGGTCAGCAGATTGATACCACTGACTTTGAGTCACCAATTCAGTTTATCAGTTGAGAGTACTAGAAAAACATGATGAATTCAATGATGTCGTTAAACAATGTCTTTATTCTTGTTCGGACATGCTTTATAGATGGGTCAGCTGGTTTGAAAGATTGCATGAAGAGGAGATACCACTTTCTATAAATCGGTCATGTGGGCATTTTTGATGTTGTTACTGTGTCAATGTCTGAAACAATTTGCATCATAAAAACAGAAATTAATAAATAAATAAAGGATTTTTTAAATGTTTTAAAAATTCAACTAGCGGACGTAATACAGATTTACAGTTAAATATAATTATAAACAAAATTTTTTGTTCTAATGCAGCTGGCAAACGCTTAGACAATTGTCTTCGACGCATTAAGGCAAGCGCTGCACCGACGTTTCTCACTTAGCACTACCCAGGAGGAGCGTATAGCTTGAAGATACGCTACGGACGCGGAGTAACAATACCTCCGCAACTCTTTATGATCCTGTTAGACCAGGACATACGGTTTAAAGTGGATTCCGAACCACTACGAACATCCATGGTACCGCCGGGATTCGAACCCGAAACCTGTGGTACCGAGCGCCAAAGCGCTAGTCACTTGGCCATTCAGGCCCCTTATAAGCAAAATTTAAAAAATTAAATTTTTAATAATAATAATAAAAAAAAATAACTTCCCTCTACCTTTGAGCAATAAGTATTACATATACGTTACATATATAGTTACAGTAGACAGTTTTCGTAGTGTATTGCCGTCAGTATCGCCTTTCGATTAGTTTAACGACTCTGTACGTAATTTTATCTACTATAATTTTTACTAGCGAATTTAGAAAAATTAGTGAAATGAATTCAATGACTGAAATGTTATTGAAATGTATCTGTCTATTTATTTATTTATCTATTTCATTCTCTCTCCTTATACTACTGTGTCCGAAAAGTAAAACCAATTTTTTTCAAAAATTCTTTATTTATTCTTCTAAATTTATTTCATCGCCTTCAAAGTAGTCCCCAGTAACGCAAACAAAATGGAATGCAAGTTCTTTGCTCAATTCATTCAGACATTTCAAAAATCGCCGGAATCAGTTTCAGCGTCTCACAAAGCCAAGCGTAACTCATCTAATGAATATTTTGACGAGAAATTTCTCATAGATGTCAAGAACAGTACCAGCAACCTAAAAAAAAAAAAAAAAAAATTAAAATTCCATATGGCCGGGAAATTTAAATTGAAAATTGGTTTTTACTTTTTGGCAGAGTAGTATATATATATATATATATACAGCTGCAAAGTATAAAGTTATGAGTTAAAGTTAAGAAGTCGTGATTCATTTTATTAACATTTCTATGGAAGAGTCCAGCTGAAGAAAGATAAAGTGAGAGTGAAAAGCGGCACGTCCGAAAGTTATAAGGCGTCTGGCAATTACAGAAAAGAATCAAAAACAAATCACTAAAAGTGTTTTGCTTAGTAGTATATTGCAGAGAGTGAGAAATAAAGAATCGGAAGAGTTTATAGACAGAAGCGATTAACTATAGGAAGACGAAAATTGTTATAACAAAATGTGGAAACTTAAGGTTATTACAAGATAGTGCAATAAATGAATCTGTTAATTAGGTCTGGAAATTAAAAAGAGCAAAATGCGTGTTATTATACACATACATTTGAAGAAACTGAAGACATGACTAGTGTTTGATTTGCGGCTAAACACGATACTTTTGTATTATATATACGATACTTTATATATATATATTTTAGAATACACATACACACACCATATATATATATATATTGTATGTATGTGCGTTTCCGTATGTGTAATAACTTGCAAGGAAGTTGCTATGAGTTGCAGTCGAAAGCCAAGTGGATTTTTTTAATAAAGAAACGATATGAATCTATTAACTTTATTTTATTAAAATTTTAAAGGAATTTAAAGAGCATAGGTCCAGTTTGAGGAGGCATCAACAGCGCAAAAAAACCACGTTCACTATCTGTGAAAGTTTCTAAATATCTGCGGTCATAGCGAACAAAATTATAGACACATCACTAGTTAATAATTAGCAGAGGAGAGAGCCATAAGGTAGTGAGCGATAAATAATACAGATACAGAAGTTAAAAGTACCATTTAATGCAGAACAAAGTTTATTAGGGGACTGGTGTACTAACCAAATTTGTGAATTACAGGTCTGGAATTCGGTAAGAGCAAAAAGGATGTCCCACACACATATTGATTCATGTTAGAAGAATGTTGATTAACATAGAATTGAAAATGTACAATATATATCGTTTTAAATAATTTATGACTAAGACAATTGTAAATGTTTTCTATTGACGCTCAATTAATTACTTTGTTTATATTTTCTAATGTACAATTTCAAAAAAAAAAAAAAAAAAAAAAAAAAAAAAAAACTAATTGTTTTTGTAAAATTTCAGAAATTGAGATATCTTATGAAATGTTTGTGAAACACTGTTTTAAGACTAAAAGTCATTTATTTAAGCCTTGCAATTTAAATACATGGTTTTCTTAATACCTCAAATTTGAAATTGTCATTAAAATTAAAGTTTATAATTTTGAAGATGAAGGAAATGAAAATTATTTTTCTTTAAATTAAATGCATGCTGAAAACAAAATTAATTTGATTGAAAATTTGTATAAAAAAATATATGAAGTATGATAACTGTAATGTTGAGGATAAAAATTCTCGCGTTGCTAAATATTATTTTACAAAAATTTAATAAAAAAAAAAAAAAAAAACATGTGACATGTTATTTCTAACTATTATTCAAGAAAAAAAAAGAGCCACCTTAGATAACGAAAGTGGAGTGAAGCACATACCAAAGGCAATACTAGTACAAAACTGTTATTGTTCTTTGGTCATCATTAATTGACCAATAAAAAAAAGATTGTAGGCAAGAGACACCTGATCGGACAGAGCACCCCGTCACCCCATTTCTCAAGCGATCAGCAAATGGAGTAAACACGAAGAATCCAGGAAAGAATCGAAATCCTCGCCAGGACATCGGAAAAAGCAAATAATGTCCTCTTTCATGAGGATGGTCAGGACAGCGTGTAACGGCGGCACATCAGGACACAAGCCCCGGCATTCCGTTATCTGGCCTCCACTCATGTGGGCCATTTAAATAAATCTTCACTCCCCGAGTCATCAAGGTATTCCGAGCCATTGGCCACGGCCGGGAATAAGAGGCCAGGAGGTTTTATGTTTGTTCTTCGATTAATTCTGTTCGTCTCATTTGGTGGCGAGGTGGATTATAACTCTTCGGCCTCAAGACAGGTTCATTGAGATTCCATCGAGGGACTGTTTGGGGTCACTTCAGTTTTCAGGTTACTGACGTGAAGAAATGCAATTTAGAAGGTGCACCGACGTTCCTGAGAGCGAATCAGTTAGAGATTTCGACACACTAATAATTTCTCTAGAGAATTTTATACTTTAAGTTCAGTTAGTTTCTCTTGATTTGAAATTTTGCTTCTAAAATTTGATTCTAATCTGTTGGATAATTGTTTACTGTACATTTCCTTAAACAAAGAACGGTATGTCTACGGTATGTCAGTATTAAACCTTTGTTACTCATGTTCTGAAGTTCGCGAACGAGCAGTTAAAAATTTTGACACGCTAATAATTTCTCTACAGAGAATTTTATATTTTACCTTCAATTAATTTCTTTGGATTGAAATTTTGCAAATAAAATTTGATTCTAATCATTGTTGGATAATACTTTACTGTACATTTCCTTGAACAAAGAACAGTATATCTACGATATGCCAGTATTGATCCTATATTATTCCTGTTCTGATGTTCGCGAACGAGCAGTTGAAGTTTTGACACACTAATAATTTTATGGATCAATTAGTTTCATTGGATTGACATTTTGCAACTAAAATTTGATTTTAATTTGTTGGAGAAGTATTAACTGTACATTTCCTTAAACAAAGAAAGTCTTGCATATCAATATTGATCCTGTTTTATTCATGTTCTAAGGTTCAAGAACGATCGAGAAGATTTTGATACTTTAATAATTTCTTTAAATAATTTTATACTTTACGGTCAATTAGTTTCACTTGATTGAAATTTTGCAACTGAAATTTGATTTTAATCTGTTGGAGAACTGTTAAATGTACATTTCCTTAAACAAAAAGAACGTCTCGTATGTCAACGTTGATCCTATATTATTCATGCTCTAAGATTCGAAAACGAGTCAGTTAAAGATTGACACTAATAATTTCTAATAATTTACTAACACTAATAATTAATAATTTCTCTAGAGAAATTTATACTTTAAGTTCAATTAGTGTCTCTTGATTGAAATTTTGTAACTGAAATTTGATTTTAATCTGTTGGAGAACTGTTTGATGTAAATTTCCTTAAACAAAGAACGTTCTCGTATGTCAATATAGATCCTGTATTATTCATGTTTTAAGGTTCAAGAACGAGCAATTAAAGATTTTGTCACACTAATAATTTCATGGATCAATTAGTTTCTCTTGATTGAAATTTTGCATCTAAATTTAATTGATTTTAATTTGTTGGAGAACTGTTAACTGTAAATTTTTCTCTTAAACAAAGATCGTCTCGTATATCAATGTTGATCCTGTGTTATTCATGTTCTTAGGTTCGAGAACGATCGAGAAGTTTTTGATACATTAATAATTTCTTTAAATAATTTTATACTTTATGGTCAATTAGTTTGTCTTGATTGAAATTTTGCAACTAAAATTTGACTTTAATCTATTGGAGAAATGTTAACTGTAAACTTCCTTAAGCAAAGAATGTCTCGTATGTCAACATTGATCCCATGTTATTCATGTTCTAAGGTTCGAGAACGAGGAATTAAAGATTTTGATACACTAATAATTTCATTAGATAATTTTATACTTTAAGTTCAATTATTTCCTTTGGTTTGAAATTTTTGTAACTGAAATTTGATGTTAATGTGTTGGAGAACTGCTAACTGTAAATTTCCTTAAACAGAGAACGTCTCGTAGGTCAATATTGATTCTGTATTATTCATGTTCTAATGTTCGAGAATGATCAATTAAAGATTTTGATACACTAATAAATTCTCTAGTGTATTTTTTACTTTATTTTCAAATAATTTCTTGAAATATTTTAACAGAAATTTGATTTTAATCTGTTGGACAATTTTTGAATGTAAATTTTCTCTTAAAGAAAGGATGTCTCATATGTCTACACTTATTATATCAATGCCATACTATGGCTTTGTAAATCGTTTAATGTATATATTAAGTCACCTTAACCAAAGAAAATCTTCCAAGAGATAGAACAAAGAATATGTGAGACGAGTTCGCTTCATTTGAAAAAGAGACAAAAGAAACAATATGCTTAAATGAATATTCTAAAATTTTATCATGAATGTTCAACGGACTCAATCTATGAACATTTTTTTTTTTTTTTGTTGAAATTCTGTGGATATAAAATAAATAAACTGCAATTAATTAAATGGAAAATTTATATAATCTAACACAAATTCGTCCCTGAAGACGAAGGTAGGTGAGAATTACCATTACTAGACTTTAAATAATATAGAACTAGGAAAAGATATTTGGCAATTAGCAGATTAATAATGATAGAACATCAGAATTAGTGAAGGGAAAAAAATTTAACTGAGAGAAATAACAAATTAAAAACGATAGAAATAATGTAACAAAATACCAAAAATCGAAAACAAAATTTAAAAAGTTGATTAGTAAAAAGAATAAATTTTAAAATTAAAAAAATTGATACAATTAAGTACCAGTTGCAGATATCTTAAAAAATTTAAATGGTGTTAGAAAAAAATCGTTCACTAATTGTTTGTTAAATTCTAAGTTCACTAATCGGTTAAAAATTATAGAAAATACACATCAAAGCAAAATTTTGAAAGCGTTGAACAGAGCAGAAAAAACACAGAACAGAGCAGAAAAGTCACAGAACAGATCTGAACACATGTTCGGATCTGTTCTGTGACTTTTCGACTGCAAAATAGGAACCTTAGACTGAATCGATGGTAGCCATTTGTGATTTTTAGTTTTACCTGTGATTTAAACTGTATGAAATTTAAGAATTCATTGGTGGAAAATGTGAGAAAATTAGTAAGCACTTAAAGCAGTATTGTTCCAATATATGAGAAGGAGATGTTAAAAAATTAAGCCCATATACATACTTTTTTGTTGAACAGTGGAGCTCATATTCCACTTATGTTCATCGACGGGCAATGAAAGGAGGACTTTTTGTTTAACATCAATGGACCTCTTCCATCTATATCCATCGACGGGCAATGACAGGAAGATTTTTTTTTGTTGAACATAGGTGGACCAAATATTTTATTTATGTCCACCGACGGGCAATAAGAGTAGAATATTGCCTTCTTTGAGACTTCCCACAAGGAATCTTAAAGGGCCTACGAGCAAATGTTTCAATATGCTTTCCCACGAAGAATCTCGACGATTATGCGTATAAAAATTCTCGACGTGAGACACTTTATACACTTTCATTTTCTGGAAGTAATACGAATGAATGCGGGCATCGGATTGGAACCTCGATCCTTAAACACGACATCTGCGCAAGTTACCACTGAAATACGAATTGGTAGTAGCGTATATTTATTGTTAATCCTGTATATTTAGCGTCAAAAAAATTTAATAATCCAGGAGCAAGTAGATCAACACCTGCGAACGATCATTGTTTAGACAAAAAATAATTTATAAGTTTTTTAAAAATCTTATGATCTTAGCATGATCTTAGATGCATTTCATATTCATGTTACTTTCGAGTTATTTAAAAAAATGATTAGAAAGAGTACTTGTTCGGTAATTGATTGGTTACTTCATAATCACAGTTCATACTTACTCTATGTACACTTATGCAAGTTACATGTGTTTCACAAATTATCGGAAATATCTCACAAAAACAGCAGCAGAATATAATTATCAGGTTACAAAAATAAATAAAATAAACCCAGGAATTTTACTATTATTCAGCTTAAAAATTTATTTAATTTCCAAAAAAAGTTTAAATTCAAAATTTCTTTCTAAATCGGGTGTAAGATGAACAAATAATTAAATATTTTATAGAAATTTTAGTAAATAAATAGCATAATTTTGTTACTTCATTGATAAATTTGTTTTGCTTCATAGTTTTGATATAGTTTCATTGATAGTCCATTGATGTCGCTTCATTTATTTTCCATTGATAAATTTGCTATGCTTCATATTTGATAATGCTTCATTGATCCTTCATGAATAAATTTATTTGATGTTGTTTCATTGATTTTTCCATGAATAAATTTATTTGATATTCCTTCATTAATTTTCTATTGATAATTTGATTTGATATGACTTCATTGATTTTTAATTAATAAATTGATATTTCGTCATTGATACAAATTTATAATGGTAGTATTTATTATTATTTATCCGAAATCTGGTTTCTTTATCAATTTGATTTTTAAAACATAACTGACGTGAAATATTTTAACATTTAATTCTTAACACTAAAATTTTTTATTATAAATGCTTTTTTTCAAAAGGGTAAATTATTTTTTTCTTACAAAAATAAAGAAATTAATAAAATGATGTGTATACTACATAAATTTTGCATTGAATATTGCAGACAAAGAAAAATTTGTAAAATATTTTTAGTAATAAAAAAAAAACCTGTTTAGAAGAAATAATGCTTAATTTATTATCATATATTATTTATTCTGGTTTTTATTCGTATTTAAATAATTTCAAGAATCATTGTTGTTTTTCAATGATGAGCAGTTTGATCATTTTTAGTATAATGACAAATATGTAGCAGATTAAACTTTATCCAGAATGCGTAAAAATAACCGCACTCCATTTTGCACCAGAATTTGAAATGAATATCTGATGATTTCATCTTCCTCCCTACCATCTTGAGATCAAGGGAAATACTGTCGACGTATGGATTTCTAATATCTACTACTGTGCCCAAAAAGAAAGACCAATATTTTTTTTCTAAAACTCTTTATTTATTATTTGAAATTTATTTCATCGCCTTCAAAGTAATCCCCTCTGGACACAATGCACTTATGACAATTTTTTTCCAATCCTCAATGCATATTAAAAAGCGCGCGGTGATTCACATTGAATCTCTTCAATCGACTCAAAACGATGTCCCCGAAATGGTTTTTGAGTTTAGAGAATAGTCAGAAGTCGCACGATGGGAATATGGTGGTTGTGGAACGATTTGGGTTTCATTTATGGTGAAAAAGTCACGAAGAATCAATGCAGTGTGAGATGGCACATTCAGTGTTTTTGGTACCAATCGAGATTTGACGCTTTTGAGGCCCAAAAATAGAACTGATCGATCCTTTTGAAATTCCAACCCCATCAGCAAGATCTCTAATTATAAATCGACGGGGTTGCATGCACCAAATCTCTAATTTTTGATTGTCGTCGTCGGTTGAGGCTGATGGTCGACCAGAGGGCTCTTCGTCTTCAACGCGTTTTCTGCCTTCTTTGAACTGTTTATACTCCATCAATTTTTCAAACAATTCTTTCCGATATAGGAATGCTCACCGAATGCGTTCTGCAACATTCTATACGTTTCCGCAAACAAAATTGAATGCAAGTTCTTTACTCAATGAATTCAGACACTTAAAAATCTGCGGAATCAGTTTTAGCATCTCACAAAGTCAAGCGTAACTCAAACACTAATGTATCTTGAAATTTTACACAGATGTGAAGGACAGTGCCAGCAAGCTAAAAAAGACAAAAAGTATGAAATTCCATAAGCCCCGGGAATTTTAAATTGAAAATGGGTCTTACTTTTTGGACACAGTAGTATCTCAGATGCAGACACGAAAGCTTTCGATTCTCTAACAATTGTCTGGTCTCGAACCAAATTCAGATGACGAGCTTCCAAGTCTTTTCTGCCTTTAAATCTCCGTCAACTAAAATGGAGTTATGTTAAAAGACAAAGATTTTCAAAATAATGATGGAAATGATAATATTTAGTATGCAAAACATTTATCTATTTTTCATATTTTCAAATGAAGGAAAAACGTAATATTTAGAGTCCATACATTAATTATAATATTTTATATTCCATATATTTATATATATATATATATATATATATATTCAAATTTTCAAAAGGATGAAAACATTATAAATTTTTTATATTTTTCAAAAAGATTGAAATCTAATATTTAGGATGTATACATTTATATAGTTTTCATATTTGCAAAAGGATTAAAATTTTAATATTTAGAGTTCATGTATTTATTTTTCATATTTTTAAAAGGAGGGAAATCGTAACATTTACGGTCCACACATTAATAAATTTTTCAAATTTTTATTTCTTATTTAGTTTCAATACATAAACTAAAGAGAAAATTGTGTTAGCATTAATATAAATGATTTTAAAAGTTTTAACAATAAAAACAATTTTTCTTCTTCACAATAATTTAAATCGATTAGTTTAATGTTTAATACTTATTTATTTCTCGGAAGTAAAAAAAATAAATAATATTTTATTGGATTTCCTGTTTTCGAGTTTCATCTATTGCTTTTCGCGTTTCGTATGTTTGTTCAAAATTGTAAGGAACCTGGTGTTTAAATAAATATGAAATATTTTTATTACATTTCTCGGGATTTTTAACTTGTTAAAAACATGTAGGGAAGAAATTTTTTTGCCATAGAAATGCTATAGTATATTTGTTCCTGTATCACAATAATTTTGTTTTTAATAATCAATAACATATAAGTAAAGTATAACTTTCTTTTATATGTTATATTTATTTGTTTATTATTTTTTTGAGCGTCACTTAGTGCTACTCGTGCCCGTAGCTTATCTTCAAAGCTACACGTGCCCCTGGGTAGTGCTAAACGAGTAACAGCGGTGCAGTCCTTGCTTACGAAATAAAGATTGTATTTCCTAGCATCATTAGAATAACAGATACACAGTTATTCGTTGTTGTTGTCGTATCCCTCATGGAAGGAGGGAGCACCCGTAGGTAGAAGTCTGACTTCTGCTCCGTGACGCTCTTACAGTCATAGGAGACCGGAACCTACGGTTTGAAGTGGATTCGGACCACTACAAACATCCAATGCACCGGGAAAGTTAAAAGTGCCGTACAAAAAGAATTATTTGATAATTATATAATTTAAATCATCATAATCATCAGTTTCGCAACATCCCATGGTGAGCCAAGGCAGTCTGGCTACAGGCAGATTTCTAGACACATGTTTTCCTTTTACGGAGTAGGTTGTCAGCCCGACAACCAACGCTCTACAATCTTATTAGATCGGGACATACGGTTTAAAGTGGATTCCGAACCACTACAAACATCCATGGCATCGCCGGGACTCGAACCGAAACCTGTGGCACCGAGCCCAAGAGCGCTAGACACTCAGCCATTCAGGCCCAGTTGCTTTCTCTGTTTTTGTAATAATAGTAGAAGTTGATGCATGTAATTTGACCCTTAATAATAGTAGTAAAGAAAATAAATATAGAACTTAGCATTTATTATCGAAAACTAGATTAAATTAAACAATAAATTAAAAATATTGGCAAATATTTTATTTTGAGTGTTCGGGTAGTTTCTGTATGTTTCTATAATTTCGGTACTGCATTTTAACTCTTAGGTGGGAAGACTTGTCTGCGGAGTTTAAAATGGATATGGATACTTTTTTTTTTTTTTTTTTTTTGCTTTCAAAATTCAGAAATAATGGCAAGAGGAATATATTTAAATTTTTCAAGTATTTCTCCATAATCTTTGCATGTACATTCATTGCAGTTTGATTTTTCAAAGAATCAAAATTAGCATTAGATTCACCTTGATAATAATTTTCGAAATCCCTTTTCAAATTATTGACAGGGTCACTGACGTATATTTGTGCTATCTGGTGGCAACACCAGCATTATTTCTTATATTAAGCTACGATTTTAAATGTGGCAATAGTTCAATATTGTTGATGGATAATATGTAAAATTGGAATACTATTTTCGTTTCGTATTCAACTACTTGAGTCATTCTGTTGCACTTAAATTGTTTTGTAGCTAGATTAATTGCACTTTTCAGCAACTTTTCGGTTTTCGTTTAATGTATCAAGAACTGAACAATAGCACCTCGACCAATAGCACCACAATAGACCTTTGCTTGAAAACTCTCTTTACTTTTAATATTAACTCAAATATTCAATTGAAATAAAATAATTGATTTCGATCACTTATTGATCGCCAGTAATTCCTGTTTATATATTTAAGTGCTATTACTATTGGACAGATGGAGTATTAAATATCATTATTTTATTCGAAAGATTTCTAAACACATTTAAATTATTTGATAAAACATTATATAAATTTTGTACAGTAAAATTTAGAAAAAAATATTAATAATTTTTATTCTGATTAAAAAAAAAATTTTTTTTTTTGAATTTATTGTTTTTAAATTATCTATATTTCTACTGGATGAAACTCAAATCTAAAATAATATAGTTAATAAACAAATATTTTAATTATAACATAAATCGTTTATATTGTTATAACTACTAGCTATAAGAGTAATAATATATTATCATTTTTTATCCTACAAGATGTTTATAATTGGAAATTTACGGAGCTTGTATGAGTTAATAAAATCTCGAATAACTATATTTCCAGATAATAATTCTTTTATTTCTAAGCTATAAACAGTTTTCTTGGTTTTTGTATTTCATCACAACTACTATGATAAAATATTTGACGAATTTTATAGGCTTTTTTTTTTTCTTCTTTCGAGCTCATTGTGGCTGCAAAAAGAATAAAGTATTGAACACTTTGCTAAGAGCAACATTATTGCTCTTCAAAGTCAATTCCATTAATGCAGACCAACAGTACCAAACATTCTATAACTCTATGACGCATTATTTATAGAGATGATTCTATATATTTTTATTGAGGTTAAGAGATCAGTAGTAGACCTACCGAAATTTTAGGTGCCTTGATATAGTAGCTATTCTTTGTCCTGCTATATTCGATGATCTGTTTCATGATCATTTTTCATATCATGATCATGATCCGGCATAATTTCTCAACTCACTTTTCTTTCATTTCTTCTCAGCAAGCATAATTTATCACCATTTGGAGCAACACTTTCGACAATAGATTGCGCAATTTTGGTACAGAAAAATACAAATTCGCTTACAATCCCCAGTGGCATACAATCCTTTGTATCCATTCCTTTGATATACCGATTCATGACGTCTCTTTGGATAGAAACTCCTTTTATAGCCTTATAGCCTTATCAGCCTATTTCGTTACCTCCAATGTGGAGTAAACCACTGTCGCCACTCGAAAAAAGAGTTTATCGCTTCTCGCACATCCAACATTTATCTTCAATTGCTCAAATGAAAGATTTAGTTTATCGTCTATTTCGTGGAAACCAGTGGGAACAGTCCCGTTTATGTTTAACTTCTCCGAAACTTAAACAAGTTCATCGAAAAACATACACATCGTTAAATTTATTGTATGATTGGCATATCCGGTATGCTGCACGTTGAAGGAAACAAAATAAAAGTGTCTATGCCTGAGTCTACGCTTAATTGAATATAAATCTGTTCTAATCGTCCATGGCACTCAGGAATTTGTAAATCAAATGCATATCCGATATTTCCGCGCTCGTGTGAGGACTCCTCTTGCTACAGCTGCATCAGTGGCTGAAATTTAAAGTCTGCATGGTCTTATTCTTTTGTACTTTCATTGTCATCTACCTCGTCTGGAGAGCATTTCCGATTGAGCATTGTATGTGATTCCGAGTATAGGGCTATTACCCTATAAGTAAACCATATGGGTTTAACCTACAATAAAAATACTAAAAATCTATCTTTTTTTACTCGGGCTATGTTTTAATGAACTTTTTCTTTACTATCTCTTTATTCCTCCAAGTTGAATTTTTAACCTTACGCCAGAAAATCCGGCCTTTGGTTCCACAGGCTTCAAGTTCGAATTCTGACGGTGGCATAGATGTTTGTGAGTGGTTCGCAATTCACGTTAAACTGTAGGTCCCGGTCTAAGTAGCCCTAAAATGTGCACAAAACGACTATAGAAACTAAACCAAACTAACACACCATAACACTCTCTCTAAACACATCATAAGAAGAAAGATGAGCATGTTTCAAAGGATTGCATTAAAATCATTTAAAAATCTTTTATTTAAAAAGTGTTGAGGTTCTTCGCACTGAAAGAAGTTAAAATATAAACTTGCTAGTATTTTTCTTCCTTTGTTTTCTGTTTTGAAGCGTAAAAATGGATGGACTTTTGATTTAACTAATCTGTTTGTTGTTGTATTTTTGTTTCATGATTATGAGAAATTGATGAATTGAATTACTAATCCATCTATATTATCGTTTTGAATTACTTGATCAAGTCAACGAATTGACGAAATCAGTTTTACCAACTTTTCTTATTGAAGATACCCTTTTTTGCGATTGGTGAGTTTCTGTCAACTATCCTTTCAAGAACCTGTAAACAAGAGTATTTAAAAATTGGTGTTTACTTTTTTTTGACGCTCTCTGTATAAATATTACTCTGTATTTTTCCTAAGTGCATTGCTAACATTGTGGCATGATACAGGAATGAGTAGGAAAAACAAAAGCTTTTACTAGTTTCTTTAAAAAAATTCAATTGATATATTTTCAAAATTTTCAAGAAGTCAAAGCTGTAGTCGTATTAAGTTGCATTGCAAACATTTAGACTCCAAAAAAACAAAAAAAAATGAGGGAGGGAGGGAGGAAGAAGAATCTTTGGTGGTCTTTAAAAAATATTAATTAATATACTTCATTGGTTTCAATAACTAAAAAGACTTAATCGCATTAAAAAGTTAATTTTAATTTTTATTTGTACAGAAATTTTTTTAAAAATATGATGCAATTTCTGCTTTAAAATAAGTCCAATCCAGTGTTATTATAATTGCAGTAATATGTTGTTTAAATTACTCTTTCTTTATTTGGAGACATACAAAAAAATTATTCATAAAATTACAAGACATTTATTTTAATTATAAGTATTCTAATTATATACTAATGATCAAAAAAATTTTTCTGTCATTTCACAGTCGGAATTTTGTGTGCGTTTTAATAGATAAAATGACATCCTATATGTTTTTAATAATTACTAATTTTAACTGTTATTAGAGATTATTAACAATTTATTTATTATTATTAAAAATTTAGTGATTGGCAATAATTCCGTGAACTGTTTATCTCTAATTTTTTCATACTCATACATCATAATAATCTCATACGATACACAGCCTGCAAGGCGCCTACAATACAATACATAGTCTACAATACATACAAAGTCTACGATTACAGACGAACGAAGTCTATTGACCAATTCTTCATAAAATAGATGTTCCTTCTCTGTGACAGCCTGAGGAAACTTAACAAATAATTTTTGCTTACCAGTATTTTCATATAATTACAACATTTCATATGTTACAGATGATGACAAATTACCCAGTGTTAGAAAGGATTGCTGGGGGGTTTATCTAAACCTGAAATGACACCATCCCATCATCCTAAGGCAGACTGGAGCCAGTCAAGTGAGTGGAAGGTTAGGGTAGGCCAATGATACTTGTCGAGACATGCGCCGCATCATTCACGACGTATATTGGGACTCTTTTGTATCTGAATAAATTTCAACTCCATCCATACCAGACTGCCTTACAGGTACTCGACCCGACGTCGAGTCGAAATCTCACATGTTCTGTTTGATATGTTAAACGTTACATATATATATATATATCCATCATCCGCTTCTGTCACTGTTCAAAGTAGGAGGAATAAAAGCCTTTAGACCCGTTTGCCCCTTAAACCCCAGGCCCTCCACTGGCTTGTCCAGACGTCTCCTGGACCAAAAGTTTTGGCGGAAATGTTTCGCGTTTTTACAGAATTGATGAGGAGTCTACCTTAAGAATAATATACACTGAAGTGACAAAAGTCATGGGATAACAATATTCAAATTTTCAGATGGCAGTAACATCGCGTAGAACAGGTATAAATGCGCATGCTTTCGCAGAGCTTTCATTTCTGTTCAAGTTATTCATGTGAAGAGGTTTTGACGTGATGATGACCGCACGACGGGAATTAACAGACTTTGAACGCGGAATGTTAGTTGGAGCTAGACGCATGGGTCATGCCATTTCGAAATCGTTAGGGAATTCAACATTCCCAAATCCACTGTGTCAAGAGAGTGTGCTGAGAGTATGACATTTCAGGCATAACATCCACCATGGACAGCGCAGTGGTCGACCGCCTGCACTTAACGACCGAGACCGGCGACGTCTGCAAAGAGTCAGTAAATTCGAATAGACAAGCAACACTGCGTCAAATAACCTCAGAAATCAGTAATGGGACGTACAAGGGACTTGTCTGTTAGAACTGTGTGCGGAGAAATTTGGCTTTCTTGGTCTATTCCAGCAGAAGACCGACTCGAGTGCCTTTACTGACAGAACGACATCGCTTGCAGCGACTCTCGTGGGCACGTGAGCATATCGGTTGGTCCCTAGATGAATGGAAAACCGTGGTCTGGTCCGATGAGTCACGATTTCAGTTGGTAAGAGCTGATGGTAGGGTTCGAGGTGGCGCAGACCCCACGAAGCCATGGACCCAAACTGTCAGCAAGGCACTGTTCAAGCTGGTGGTGGCTCCGTAATGATGTGGGCTGTTTTTCATGGAATGGACTCGGTCCTCTGGTGCGACTGGACCGAACATTGACTGGAAATGCTTATGTTCAGCTACTTGAGATCACTTGAAGCCATTCGTGGACTTCATGTACCCAAACAACGATGGGATTTTTATGGATGACATTGCGCCATGTCACTGGGCCACAACTGTTCGCGATTGGTTTGAAGAACATTCTGGACAATTCCAACGAATGATCTGGCCACCTAGATGGCCCGACATGAATCCCATCGAGCATTTATGGGACATCATCAAGAGGTCTGTTCGTGCCCAAAATCCTGCACCATCAACGCTTTCACAATTATGGGCGTCTATCGAGACAGCATGGCTCAATATTCCTGCAGAAGACTTCCAACGACTTGTTGAATTCCATGCCACGTCGAGTTGCTGCACTTCGCCGGGCGAAAGGAGGGCCGACACGATATTAAGAGGTATCCCATGACTTTTGTCACTTCAGTGTATAATAAAAGATGTTAGTGGTAGTCTAGGTCCATGTCTTATACGCTTTAGTAAATAATAACGAGACGATATACAAAAAGTCGCCTTTGAGACATGTCAAGATTGGTTCCTTTCGCACCAGAACAAAGTGTTTAAAAGTTCAAAAGGAGTATAAAGCTGGATTCTTGGTTCTGTCTTATTTCCTATGATATCTCTATCGTATGCAAGTGATAAAGTCTGTGTGTTTGTGCGGGGTCATATATTTCTATTAAAACTTACTGATTATCTTTTTTTTTTTTCTTTATGATTACAAGCAAAAATATTTTGCCTTCAATTTACTATGAGTGATTGAATCTTGGTCGTAATATTAAACTATGTAAAAATTAAAAAGCAACACAGACATTCTTTATATTCTTCTTGAAAATACTTGGCACTCGACGGATTTTCATATTTGCAGAAGTTTAGCAGAGATAGGAATATAGTCTAAAATGTAAGATTTACAATCTGTATCGGATTGACTGAACTATGACGTGCCTTTAAATCACAAAATAATCATCTTGTGATAACAATGATCATATATTATTATGATTGTATTAATTACTAGTAGCTTGTCTTAAAATCACAAATAGTTAATAAGGATTGATTTTGATAAACGACGAATTTGATACTTAACATCATTTATTTAATGTATTTTAATTTATGTTCAAATAGTTGTATTTCAGTTCAAGATTTATTGATGAGTCACCAAAGGATTATTATTAATGATTTATTGCAAGATCCAAATATGCATGATTCAATATTTACGCTATTATTATTAGCTACTAAAAATAGGGGTAGCGATTTGGTGATTTTTGCAAGAAATTAATAGAAAATTACATCAAACTAAGATATGTATTTTACAGTGAATGCCATATATTAGCATAACCAGCAAATAATCGAATCTGTTCTTAATCTGCTTATGACAAGAGTAACCCCAATCTACCTTTCAATATTTAAATCATAAATAAATAAGTCTGTGCATAATTTAAAAACCTATACTGTTACTATTAATACTTCAATTTCAACTGAATATTTTAATTAACTATTCATTTTTCTTTTTTTTAGTAATCTTTCATTTTTGGAAAACTTATATAAAATAAATGATTTATTTCATTTTCTTAAGCTATAATTTTATTTCAAAAACAAAAGTTTAAGTATCTTGGTATCAGTAAAAGCATGATAGTGTTTAATTAAATGCAGAGGAACACAGTTGAATAATGATTCACATTGCCTATTACCCATATGTCTATTACCGTCCCTGGTGGTACTGTGCTGTGACGATTCATAACTCTAAACATCAATTGTGCTACAATGTTATAGCAACATTCTTAATTTGCAATCTCAAATTCTAAATTAAGTAAGAAGTTTAAAAACTTGGCCATTTTTAGATAAATGGACCTCCGAATAATACATGTGCATGCTGCAAAAATGCTTCACACCCATCAGTTAAATCAGTGGTAGGCAGCTCGACAACTCACAGTACAGCCCAGAGACCCAATTTCTTTTATACTCATTGTACCTTCCTCATTCTTGATTGACGCCAAGAAAACCACAGATATTTTTAACACACCCCCCCCCTCCCCCTTAAAAAAAAAAAAAAAAAAAAAAAAATAGAAGTAAAGTTGAAGATTGGCAATGCCGAATCGTCTCGTATCCATCATTCAAAGTCAAAGCTTGCGCCAAGAAACGTGACGCTTTGGGTACGTGCCGTCTAGAAATATATCGCGACGAAATCTAATAATTAACTCTGGCGTTTTAGTGACAATACCGCCAGCAGTCAAAGCAATCACTTGTTCTCCCCTGCGCCAAAACCATGTTTTCTTTTGAAAATAAAAACAAATAAGGGGTGGCAGTATTATCGGGGTCTAGATCCTTGGGTGTGCATCCGCGATTTATCGTTACGAACGACCAGATATCGGGTACGAGTCTCCTGTGGCCAGCGGGGAAGAGAATGCCTCCAGAAGCCAAAGTGGGGTTAATGGTGCTGTACACCCTCCCCTCCCCCTGCCCGATCTTTCCTTTTTCCTTTGTTTATTTCCCTGTGCAGTAAACTGGATGCCATGTGTCTCTGCCAGCACAAGACAGGATTTTTTTTGAAGCGATGGAGCCGCATCAAGTTTGGAGTAGAAGGTTGATTGAAAGACATTCGGTTGGAAAGAAAAGGCTTGGCGTGGTCATGGGTGATTCTTACGATCATCAAACATAAAGTTTCCTAACATACCATGAAATACATGGAAGGATTTTAGAAACATTTGGTATTGATTTAGCAACCTATTAAGCTATCCAGTAAAGTATTTTAGTAATTATTATTATAATTAGTGATCTTAATAATTCGATTTAAGTTTGGCGAAGTTTGTTTGAAAGACATTCAGTTGAAAGAAAAGGTTTGGCGTGGTCATAGAGTATTCTTAGAATTTCATGGCGATCAGCAAACCATAAGTTTCCTAGTATAAGTACCATGAATGATCGAAGGATTTAGAAACATTGGTATTGATTTAGCATTCCTTCTGTTAGTGGATATACTATTAACAACGCCTTCTGTAGTAATTATTTTAGAAATTATTATTAGTGTAATTAAATAATCTTTAATAATTGAATTAAGTTTATTTGAAGGTGATTGAAAGCTGAATTCTTGGCTGTGAAAGAAAAGGTTTGGCGTTGTCTAGGCGATTCTTACAATCATCAAACATAAGTTTCCTTACAATACCATGAATAATGGAAGGATTTTAGAAACATTGGTATTGATTTAGCACCTTATTAAGCAATTGCAGTAAATTAGCTTTGTAGCAATTATTATTATAATTAATGATCTTAATAATCTGAATTAGGTTTGGCGTGAAGGCTGATACTGAAAGGCATCGGTTGGTTGGAAAGCAAAAGTGCCTGGGGTGTGGTCACGCAAGGACTTTACGATCATCAGACATGTTTCCTAACATTCCATGAATGATGGAAAGATTTTAGAAACATTTATTGATTTAGCACTCTGTTGGTATCCATTATTAAGCAATTTCAGCAAATTATTTTTGAAATTATTATAATAATTAATAATCTTAATAATTGGAATTAAGTTTGGCGAAGATTGATTGAAAGACATTCAGCTGGAAAGAAGAAGGCTTGGCGTGGTCATTGACGATTCTTTAAAATAATCATAGGCCATCATCAAAACATATGCGTTTCTAGCATACCACCAGAACAAATGGAAAAGTTGATTTTTGTAAAACATGATTAGTATTGATTTAACATACCTACTTCTTGCATCCACTGATTAAGCAATGCAGTAAATTATTTTACTAACTTTATATTATTATTACACCATAATCTTAATAATTCGAATTGCTTATGAAAAGTTGACTTGCTTACGATCCAGCAGGCAGTGCGCTTCTGGCGTGCACTGGCAAGATTTTGGCAACAATCATAGCGATCATCAAAACATAAGTTTCTAGCATACCATGAATGATCGAAAAGATTTTGAAACATTGGTATTGACTGAGCACCTCTGTTTGTATTCACCATGAAACAATTCATATAAATTATTTTAAAGTAATTGGCTGATATAATTTAATATTTTTAATATTTTAGCTATAAACATTATGGAAGGTAAAAACATACCACGTATAAAATTTATGATAGCGTTTTTCCAACATTATGCAGCTTGTTCCAAAATTATTTTTAATTGGTAACATCAATTCTTGCAGAAACACCAATAAACAGCTTAGTTATTAATTATGCAGTTCAATGCGTCCCAACTGTAACATGCCTTTTTTTAAAAAAATGTTTTCTATTATATCTAATATAACATTTTTGCAATCAATCAATATTCTCGACATGAAGAACAACTTGCGAAGTAACTTGAAACTATAAATTCCAACACAAGCTGGCTCACAAAGAGAAAGCTTGGCTAAAAATAAAAAAAAAATAATATGTTTTTTATTACATACAATAACACAAAAAAAAAAAAGCTGTTTAAGAGGTGAAGGTGATTAAAAGAATCAGTATCCTCAAGAAAATT